>JAODPA010067075.1:0-10696 GCA_025585075.1 Nepenthes mirabilis
ATGTATGATTATTTAAAATAAAAGGTGCTCAAAAAATTTGAGAAAGAATAGTAATAAGAGAAGAAAGGCTTAGAATGCACTTACCTTGACTCTAAATTACCAAAATTTTAGTTTTGAACCACTTTGAATTGGGTTTTGTTGACTTCCTTTTTCTCATTCTCTCTCTTTTTCTCGTCTTCTTCTCTCTCATTTCTCAAATTCTGCTGTAAAAAGGTAAAAAATCAGTCAAGTTATTTATATAAAATTAGCATTCGGGCGCTAATCAGACTCACATCAGGCATCAAAGTCAAATATTGCAACATACAAGTGCTGTCTCAAGCGTACCTCAAGCATGGGCAATATGCCATTAGGCCTGTAGCACCTCTCAAGTGTGCATCAACTATAAGTATTTTGTCAACGTGCGCTCAGTTGCCAATGAGGCATCTCTCAAGCATGATCATTCTGCTTTCTCATGCACGGGCACATGTCAGGTACTGATCGAACACCCCTCAACTTGATGTAAAGTGACTCAAATTTGACTTTTGATCAAATTTTCTTCTTCCTTTGGTATTAGTTTTAATTATATTAATTTAATTAATCATAATTATGATAAAAATTTAAACTTGGGTTTACATTTTTTCCCTCATTATAAAAATTTTGTCCTCAAAATTTTACATATTTTATTGAAGAAATAAGTGTAGGTACTTCTCCTAAATCTCATTTTCTCTTTCTTACGTGACTTCTTCATATGAATGGTTTCTTCACAAAACTTTTATTAACAAAATTACCTTCGTCTGAAGCACGTGATCTCTTCTTCCAATAATCTGAACAATATGCGTTAAATACTCATTTATTTTTAATAACTTATATTCAATAATATGTGTTGGGTCGTACACATATTTTCGTAGCATCGACACAGAATACACTATGAACCTCTCCCAAATTTGGGGGTAGAGCTAATCTGTGTGCTACTTCACCGATTTTTTCTAAAATTTTAAATGATCCAATAAATATCGGTTTCAATTTTCCTTTAATCCTGAACATTGATATTCCATTTGATGGAGATATCTTTAAAAATACATAGTCTTCAACGTTAAAACTTAGCTCCAATCTCCTTCGGTCAGCATAACTCTTTTGCCAACTTTGAGCAACATTTAACCGGTCATGAATTAAACAAATCTTATCGGATGCCTCTTGTATAACCACCAGTCCCAAAAGTCTCCCATCACCAATCTCTTCCTAATTATCGGGGAACGATATTTTCTTCCATGTAAAGGTTCATATGGGGCTATGCTAGAGCTGGCTTAGTAGCTATTATTGTATACAAATTCTACCAATGACAAATAATCATCCCAATTTTCCTTCATCTCCAAAATTAAAACTCTTAATATGTCTTATAAAATTTGAATCATTTGTTTCGATTGTCCATCCATTTGAAGATGATAAGTTGTACTAAATTTTAAATTAGTTTCCAATTCTCAATGTAAACTTTTCTAAAATTTTGAGACAAATCTCGAGTCTCAATCTAATACAATGGATGCTGGCATATCGTGCAGCCTAACGATTTCATCGATGTATAATCTTGCCGGCCAATCTCTTGGAAATGCCATTCGAACTGTTATGAAATGAGTCGACTTAGTGAATTGATCTACAATCACTTGAATAGTATCATAATTCCTTAGTGTCCTTAGGAATCCCATCGTTATATCTTTTCATTTTCAGCTTGGAGTCAGCATAGGTTGCAATAGGTTGGGTGACTTCTTGTACTTAGCCTTCAAAGGTTGACATGCCAAACATCCTCTAACATAAGCCGCTATTTTCCTTTTCATATTTCTCCACCAAAATAATTTTAAATCTTGATACATCTCATTAATTCTCGGGTGGATAGTGTACTTTGATCGATTAGTTTTATTCATAATTTTTTCTTTAATTCTCTAATACCCGGCGCACATTTCTGATCCCAAAATCTCAAAACTCTATCGGCCCTTACAATAAAATTCACTCTAGAATTTCTGTTCAAATCTCCGTCAATGTCCACCAAGAATGGGTTATCCATTTGGGCTCATTTAGTTTTATTCAAAATTTTCGGCTATACTTGAAAATAGAACAATATCATCTGATTACCTTGAGAGTGCCTTTTAATATTATATTGCTTCATACAATCAAGAATTTCCATCTCCTTGATCCTCAAATGTGCCACAAAACTTGTTGTTTGACGATTCAAAGTATCCACCACAATATTGGCTTTTCTGGATTAACACTGAATTTTATAATCATAATCTTTCAAGAAGTTATCCATCTTCGCTATTTCATATTCAATTCCTTTTAAAAAAACAAATTCTTTCAACTCTTGTGATCCAAATACACTAAAAATTTTTCTCAATAAAGATTATATCTCTAAATTTTTGATGAAAAGATCACCGCTGTCAATTCTAAATCATGCATCGGATAATTTCTTTCATGTGTCTTTAATTGCCTTGATCTATATGTGATCACTTTTTCATGTTGTATCAAAACACACCTAAGTTCCGTCTTAGACGCATCATAATAAATTACAAATCCTCTGGACCGTTGAAGAATAATCAAAATCGAGGCGGTTGTCAATTGGTTCTTTAATTTTTGAAAACTCTTTTCATAATCTATTGTTTATTCGAATTTGACTTCCTTTCATGTCAAATGGGTAGCAGTATGGTAATTCTAAAAACATTATCTACAAATCTTCGGTAATAGCTTGCCATTGCCAAAAAGATCCTGACTTCGGTCACCATTGTCGGTTAACTCTAATTAATCACAGCTTTGACTTTTCCGGGATCAACCGAAATGTCTCCCTTGGAAATAACATGATCCAAAAATATAACTTATTCGAGTCAAAACTCACATTTCTTTAATTTGGCATACAAACTCCTTTCTCGAAGTGTTTGGAGTATAATTTTCAAATGCATCTCATGCTCATCATAACTCCTCGAGTATATTAAAATGTCAATCATGAATGCCACCACAAACTTATCAAGGTAGGACTGGAACACTCGATTTATCAAATCCATAAGTATTGTAGGGGTGTTAGTCAACTAAAAAGGTATAACCAAAAACTCATAATATCCATAACTTGTTTGGAAAACTGTCTTTATCACATCTTCCTTCTTAATCCTCAATTGATGATAATTTAAGTGGAGATCAATCTTCAAAAATATTTGAGCTTCATACAATTGATCAAATAAATTATCAATCCTCAGTAATAGATACTTATTTTTTATGGTGATCATGTTTAACTCCCAGTAGTCAATACACAACTGCATATTTCTATCATCTTCTTCACAAATAGTATCGGAGTACCCCATGGAGACACACTTAGTCGATTAAAACCTTTCTCCAATAGCTCTTATAATTATTATTTCAATTCTTTGAGCTCCGACGATGCTATTGTATGGGGGTATCAGTGCTACTCAAAGTACAGTCTCAATCTCAAATTCAATTTCTCGATTTGACGGTAGTCTCAAAAGATCTTTTAAAAATACATCTTTAAATTCACGTACCACCTATCTATCCTTTGTTGGAATTTATGACTCTCAATCGTGCTTGTGATGACCCGAGTTCCTGAATACGATAATT
Organism: Nepenthes mirabilis; assembly: GCA_025585075.1. Classification (NCBI taxonomy): domain Eukaryota; kingdom Viridiplantae; phylum Streptophyta; class Magnoliopsida; order Caryophyllales; family Nepenthaceae; genus Nepenthes; species Nepenthes mirabilis. Next base: position 3,589 of record JAODPA010067075.1, read on the forward strand.
GGGAGGCAATTAAGTTAAAAGTAGGTAAATTGTGTTCGAAAGGTATGGGAAGAATGGACTGGAAAGCTCAAAGAACCAGAACTAGTAAATATGGAACCGATTTAAATAAGGTCCAAGGATGGAAAAGATTGGGTTAGAATGGTCAAAACGGGTCCCGAACGGCAAAAACGCGACGTAGGCTTACTGTAGGCTTGCCGCGGGCCAAACCCTCATCCTCCGCGCGCTCGAGCCTACCTATCGAGGCCAAAATCTAGATTTGCCCGCGCTCGCCGCGCGCTCGACGCACACTTGAGCCAACCATGGCCGAATGCTTGCGCTCGCCGGGCGCTTGTCGCACGTTAGAGCGCAAGTCTGTTTTAAAGCGGCGTCGTGCTTCTTTTCCCTCATTTTCCCACGAGCCCAGAAGCTTTTAGAGAGAGAGAGGGTGACGACAAGAGAGAGAAAGGAGGAGATCGAGGCCGTGGAGTCCGAATCTGACTTCGAGCCCGTTAGAGAAATCGTAGAGCATGTCGAGGCAAGTGCATCTATACCGTTTTTCTTCCATTTCTGTTGGTTTTCGTCCGATCCCCTTCGGGTATTTTGCCTCGATACCGAATCCTATGTATATCATTGCGATGCCCATAGTCTAATTGTGTATATATGTGAAAATCATCGTCCGATTCATTATTTACGTACTGTTATATGCATCCGAAACCCTCACCCACGCTCGTGTATTGTTCACGCACAATCGGGTGGATTTCGCCCTTTGATTTTTGGGACTTTTGCATGAATTAGGACTAGAATATGATTACCCAAATCCCCCATAAGTTAATTCATCGGTTGGGTACCTGATTTAGTGAAATTTTGTGAAATTCCGTTCGTGAAACCGTAACCCTACGCCCAGGTGGTTTAGGGCTTCGATTTTTGCGGCTTTTGATTTTTTCGGGACTAGATTATGATTATACATGACTTGGGTAAGTTGACTTACCGATTGGGTATCCGAAATTGTAGAATTTAATGGAAATTAGTTCGCGAAGCCCTTGACCAGCGCCCGGACACCGTTTGAGCTTCTATTTAAAGTTAAATGTATAAATTGACTTGGGATTATAGTTACCCATGCCATGGGTTTGATAGATTACCTGTTAGATGTCCGAAATTTTGAGAATCAATCGATTTGTGTATATGTGCACAATTCGCGGGTACTGTTCACCCGAGAATTTCAGACGACATTTTGTGTGGTGTTTCCATATTTAAATGTCGATTAAGTGACATATATTTATGTAGATTCAATTATTCAATTTGAAAGTTTCGGCATGTCCAATTTCGAAGGAATTTATATTCGAAGGCTCTTTAAGTTAATCAGCTCCTTCCGGAAAGAGCGGAAGTTGAGGTACGACGGTATACACGAAGAGGAAGAAAAGGGGAGAAATCACTTATTTCAATCCACACTCTGGGTAAAAGAATAATGGTAGATCGGGCCAGGCAAGTGTACCTCAGACGTTTTTCGTTTTTATCGTTTCTCTTGCTTTAAAGTTAATGAAAATGTTGTGAAAATAATGTTGATGCATGTTTAAAGTACATGAAGCATGTTTCCTTTGATTACTCGGTTAGATTTTGTGTTTATCCATATTTATTGCAAGTTTTGGCTTCGATTTCGGGAATAGACATGAAAATAGTGTTCGATTTGTCTTAAAAAGTATGTGATGAAACTCTAACTCAAAAATGTGGCGTAGTTTGAGTAAATTGCATGATTTAATATATATGCATGGCATCTATGACATTAATTTCATGAAATATGTACATGTAAGAGATTGATTTGAGTTTAAAAAATTTGGTGAAGCCCTATGTACAAAAATGAAGAGGTTTTGATGAGTTTTAACCGTAGCTTCTGTTATATAAAAGTTAATTGACATCGAAATGAAGCTTCCAGTATAATTTGTTTCCAAAAAATGTACCGACCTGTACCGAAAAAATTTCCATGTATACTTAAAGTTAGCTGAAAGTATATTATGAGAGTCTGATTTAGAAAAAGGGGTTTTCTATAAAGAGATGGTTTCCGTTACAGTTATTTTAGGACCCTGGACTGACTACAGTCCGGATAGGTTCTTCGGCATGCCTTAGGACTTTACGGTAATAATCGAGGATAACTTTGTCCATGGAGTTATTTGTGGTCCGCCCTGCCCTCAGGGCGTTACGGTCAGGAGGAATTACCGTTACCTGCCTACCTTTGGGTGGCGTAACGTACCGATCCTGTGAGATGGGATACCCATATGACAGTTACCGGCCTTAGATTGTATGGAATGAACACAATCTATCCTCGATTATTCGCCCCCTCAGCTAGTAGGGTATACTGACAGGGTCTGTACCGATATGTTACGAAGTACCGTTTACTATTTTACCGATATGTTATGTTACCGTACCGATTACCGAATATGAAGTACCGATTACCGATATGTTAAGTTATGAAGTATCGATGACTGTTTATAGTTTACCGAATACTGTGCACCGATTACTGCTTACTGTTTTCCGTTTGTTAATTTATGGTTATTGATTTCTGTTTACCGACTACTGATTTATGAATCTGAAGTATAATACTGTCAAAGTATGTTCTCTCTATTTCCTGGATTATATTCTGATTAACCATTCTGTTTATACATAATTACATGACCGTTCTGCATCAGTGCTTTACTGCTCATGTGCATGTACCTTGCTGGGCCCCGACTCACTGTTTTATTATTTTCCCGCTCTAGATAAAACAGTAGAGTTAGTGCCTAATGAGAAAGAGTGATCAAGAGAAATTTCTGAGGACTTTGAGACCTGAAGCATTTGGAGCTATTTTAGGAGAGCAGTTGATGTAAAGACTTGTCTGATCATATGATTTGTATACTAATCTTATATTATGGATGTTCATGCACATGTAGGTTGTGTATGGAATGAATATGATGTATCTAATGGTAAAAGAAAATTATGCTTTTGCAGGTTAATAGTTTAGCTTCCGCTCTAAACTTTTGAATATACCGTACAGGTCCTAGATGGCATCTCAATATTAAACTGTTAGTGTAGCTAACGCTTTTATAGATTTATACCATGGATGGCACATGTGATCCTATGTGTGCATGTTGTAGGAAGAACTGTGGATAATCATTAGTTGTGTGCTTGTAATGGTTGATCATACAAGTTATATTTTTGGATTTTTATCCAGTTACAAAGGAGACTTTGTCGAAATTTCTGCAAAAGTCTTACATTATATTTTAGTACCGTTAATCATGTTCCTGTGTTGACGGAAGCTTTTGAGAAAAAAAACAAATCCATTCCATCACAGTGCTAGTATAAGTCAAATAGGCTTAACATCCACTCTTCATTAAGTGACAAGCATGCAATGCTAAAACCATATACATGGATAATTTATGCATTATCTTTTGAAAATAAAATAGTTCACACCCCAAAATCGTAAAGTACATACTCTTGTAAAACAATCGACACTAGTATGATAACTTGCTAACCAATCAATGTCTAAAATTATATCAAAACTATGCATATATAATAAAATCAAATCCACTACTAACTCCAACCTATTGGCTCAAAAAACACACCTCGGTTATATAATAACAGTAACCAAAGATGATCTCATAGATGTAGACACTACTAATATAAAATCCATGATCCCCAAGAGTGATAACAAATACTGAATAAACTTTGGTGACACAAAAAAATGTATGGATCCTAAATCTAAAAGTACATGTGTTGAAATTTCAAAGATGATAAGTTTACTTTCTACCACCGTGGGCGACACATCCGCATCTTGGGACAACATCATAAATACTCTTCCTGAAACACTTGGCTTCCCACTTCTTGCCTTGAAGGATGAAGCTAATCCTTAATCATATGACTGGGCTGGCCATAACTGAAGCAAGCTTCCGAAATCTGATAGTACGATCTTTCATCATGAGATTTGCCGCAATGAGAGCACACAAGCATTGATAATTGAGGGTCCGATACACCCTAGATTTCATCTCCTTTCTTTCCCTTGTTTGTTAGTTTGAATCTTTTATGGGATCCCCCTGGCCCTGAACTTTGGCCTGAATCTTGGCCTCTACGACTAGCAGTCTTCTTCTCAAAAAAATATCTCCATTCCAACTCTCGTTCAAATAAAAAAGTTCAATCTAACAGATCTCCATAGGTTTTTAATTTTAGCATCACAAGCTGCCTCTGGATTGCATTATTCAAGCCTTGAAGAAATTTTCTCACCTTTCTCCCCTTATTATAAATTATATGAGGGGTATAGAGGGACAAATCTATGAATTTGATGTCATACTCCGCCACAATCCGATTTTCTTGTTGCAAGCGGACAAACTCATCCTCCTTTTGCTCCCTTAAACTTATTGAAAAATACTTGTCTATGAATACTTCTACGAACATGTCTTATGAAATCTCTTCATTTTCTAACCCTATGGCTCTCTTCTTCATGGACCACCAATGGCCAACTTCTCCCACCAATTTATAGGAGGCGAATATCACTATATCTTTCTCCAGGCATCGTATAATAGCAAAAACTTTCTCAATTTATCGGATCCAAATTTCAACCTTTGTGAGACCTGAGACACCTATGAACTCAGGCACCCCTTTCATTAGTGAAGCAATCATAGGCCGTCATCACTGGATTCACCGAGGTTGACTCCGGGTTGTGCAATCCTTGAGCGATCGTTTCCATAACATCCACCATCCTTGCCATAATGTTCAAATACTCTTTCCAGTCGGGGGGAGAGCTAGGTTTAACATTGCCTTATTGTCCGGGTGACATCTTTCCTTTCACAAAATATTAATCAGATTAAATCCTTAAACTAAAATAAGATATCTCCTTATGACTTCTCTGATACCATTTTAATTGTCATGTCCCAAATCTCAATCCCGATTTCATTGCAAATAATTATTTAATTAACAGTTTAATTATCCATTTAATATCACAAATAACCATTCAATTATCCATGGACGTGAATTTCACGTCGATACCTCGATCAACAAAAATAAAATAATATAAACCAAACACAATATCTAAAATATTCCACGTAATTATGTGGCTTCAACACAGACCCATATCAACACGTTAGATCTTATGTAAGAAGTTATATTTGTCCAATACAAAATTAAAGTATTATAATTCTGCTAAAATCTAAATTTCACTACTGTCTATGGCTAGACAGATAACATCCTGAAATTACAAATGATTATCAACTTAAATTATATCCACATAATACAAACAAATCAACATTCATCTCGAAATTCTTTACAGACCAAAATCCAACAACATGAACAGTAAACTATTATTCGAAAACTAAAATACAATATTAAATATTTCACAATTTGAATTTAATTCTCACACATGATTCATCCTCCAGTTCTAATGTCCTACACGTATTTAAATCTCTCATTTGAAGAGGTTAGTAAAATAGAAGTAATGAGTAAGTAAAAAGTTCAGTAAGTTATATAATTTATAATTAAACATGTATAATTTGTATTAAAATCATATCGGAAGGATTATAATCAAATTAAGGAGACTTTATCCAGATTTTAGATGCAATGCACTTTAATAATACTTACATAAATTCCAGAATATCTTTTCAATGTTTAATCGAATGTGCTATGTAAATTCATACTCAAATATGACTTTCTTAGGGACCAAGAGCCAATAGTATCACGTTCTTCATTCTTATGTCCGTAATTAACTTTATTCATATGTATTATTATTTTTGCTCAATAATATTACTTGCTATAACCAAAAGGACGTGTGCTTGCCTTATAATCATCCATACATTACAACAAAACATAATACAGGATCCAAAATAATAACATATCATCAATGGTTCTGACATCCATACAACAGTAATATGATGACAGTTTCGTGATAAGAAAAGATACCAACTAAAATTTTAAACTTGTTGCGTACCAGAAATTTGGATTGTCCTACGGGTCAAGGGCCGCAAATCGGATCTTCTCGTTTGTTGATCTGACGCGGATCCGTCTCCATAGTCTTGAATCTGAGTCCTGTGCAACACAAAAGTAGACAAGATGGTCAGAAGGCCAATGGGGCTAAATCCCCAAAGGCACTCCGACGCTCAAGTCAGTCATTTGCCTTTTTTTAGAGTAAAAAGGGAAAGATATCATTTTGTTCTCTTTAGATTGTAATTTTTAGAGATTAAGAGAGAGTTATTCTGGACCGAAAAGAAGTCCCTTTCCTCTAAGGATTACCTTTCCTTTTATAGGGCTCCCTTTTCAGTTTCGTAACTTATCTTGAGAAGTTGTACTTCTCCGGATAAGTACATTTAGTTTTTTCCAACTCCTATTGGTTTCTTAACTTCCCACTCCAGGTGGTTTCTTAACTTCCCACTCCGGGTGGTTTCTTAACTTCTCCGGTTGGTTATGGCGGTTCTTTCTTAAAACCGAACCGTAGAAGTTATTAGGAGTTTCCACATTTTATCCCATGGGTGGCTTATCAGTTATTCGGGTAATAATACCCATCACTAGCCCCCCATGCTAGAAGATTAAAATTTTAACTTCTAACATGTTTTAGTAATGGGATTGACTACTTAGAATTTTTTCAGATTTTTATTGCTCCGGACTTGGTGACTCCATTTTTTTTGGTCACTCCGGATTTGGTGACTCCATATTTTTGGTTACTCCGGGTTTATTTACTCCGGATTTGGTGACTCCTTATTTTTGGTCACTCCGCGTTTATCTACTCCGGATTTGGTGACTCCGTATTTTTGGTCACTCCGGTTTTATCTACTCCGGATTTGGTGACTCCTGCTTTTTGGTCACTCCGGGTATTTTTACTCCGGATTTGGTGACTCCCGCTTTTTGGTCACTCCGGATATTTTTAATCCGAATTTGGCGACTCCAGCTTTTTGGTCACTCCGGATATTTTTTACTCCGGATTTGGTGACTCCGTATTTTTGGTCACTCCGGATATATTTTTTTTTACTCCAGATTTGGTGACTCTAGCTTTTTGGTCACTCCGGATATTTTTACTCCAGATTTGGTGACTCCGTATTTTTGGTCACTCCGGGTTTATCTTGTGACGACCCGACTTTTAATATCATCAAAAGCCGTCAACAATACTAATTCATATGAT
>JAODPA010067076.1:0-10696 GCA_025585075.1 Nepenthes mirabilis
AATATATAAATTACTCACCCTTTAAAGGGACTTATTTACCTTTAATAGTCTTTTGATAAATCACTCAACCTATACTTGGAAATCATTTAATCGATATAAAACTTATTGTTCACGAAGGATATTAACTTACTTTATTCCATTGAACTTAGCCTACCTAAATTTAAGGAGGAAACTGATTTAAACAAACTACATAGGCTAGGTAGAGATAAGTACTACAGCTGAGCATATTAGTTGATTACGTTTTCAAGGACTCTTGGTAATGAAGTCCTGGCGAAGCATTTGCGGCGTCCAGGAAAGAGGAATTTTGCCGCCACTGGAAACTGTAATCCTCTTGAGACTTGCTTACTCATAACTGTGATGAATAGTGGCTTCTCCAAGGCTGTAGTTCAGGCTTGGGTAGGTCGGGTCTTGTGTAAAGGCTCTTATACTTGGACCAGTTGGGTCTCATGTATGAGCTGGTATTGCATCATCCTCTCTTGCTTCGAAGGAACTCGTCGTCGAGTCACACCTGAGTAAGCCCTTCCGATTGACCTTTTCAATTTGTCGTAGCTTTCTCTAATCGAGCGAGCAATCTTTGGATGCTGGAGTGCCTTTTCAATGAAGAGAAGATAGAGATAGGGAGACATTGCGTCGCCCTGTCCTAATCAACATGAAGCTGGAAACGTTTCAGTAATCTGCCCTTGTCATAACGCTACAAAAGAGGTGTCGTGTGCATTTCTAAATGTGCTTCGAGTTGTCGCTGGGTAGCTTCATAGATTGTGGATTACCACCAACAAAGTACCGCCAAATTCTATCATATGCCTGGGAAGGTTAATGTTTATTGTCAAGCCTGCATCCTTTACTTCTGTTTTATTTAGAGTATGGATCCCATCTCGGGATGTTATCCTGCGTTGTTCTGGTAGGATGGAAGCTGGCTTGTGCAGCACTCATAATCTTAGAGTTGGTTGTGTTAGAGACATTTGTTTAATTGATATATTCTATAACCGTATGTATTATTGTATCAATGTCGGGTTATGGGTTGTCGGATTAAAGTCCGTTCTGTCCGTTCCGTCCTCTAGTCGCTCGAGCCGTCCGAAGCCCCCGCGCCCGCCTCGCGCTCGATACCCGCTCGAGCCAAAAATCCAGAATGTACTCGGCTCGCCTAGCGCTCGCTATCCGCTCGAGCCGAAAAACCAGAATATTTTCCGCTCGCTGAGCACTCGAGACCCGCTTGAGCCCACGCAGGGTTTCTCTAGAAACCCTCCGTGCGCCCGCCGCGCGCTCGAGCTGTTCTCGAGCGCCGGTGCAACGAGCAAATTTTTAAAATAAAATTTGGAGCCCTCTATAAATACTAGGCTTATATTTTTAGAACCCAAAAACACTATTGACAGAATATTTTCGTGCCTCCTTGAGAAGAAAGCCACTCATGCTCCATTATTCTTGTTCATCTTGAGAAAACCAAACACTACAAGATTGCTCTTTATGTTCAAACAAATTTTCTCACCAACTTTCTTTAACCATTAAAACATTGACTTCTACCTTCGTTTGAAGACGTTGGTTCGTGAAAAATGAGACTCGATCGTGATTGGCAATTCAAGTGGTTCGAGGAAAGATTGACGTGAAGATCGAAAGGTGTCCGGTTCCGTTGCCGCGGGCAAATCCAAGGAGTTCCTTCGTAAGGATCATGTGACGGGAGTAAGTCGGCTAAGTTAGCGCGTCGTTACCACCCGATCTGGAAGTTGATTTTCATAGTGCATTACTTCCCTGGCCGTTGAAATCCAGAGTGTTTTTCTCGATTACCGTGAGTATCGAGTTCTCACTTCGTCACCAAAAATCGTGTCTTTATATCACTACTTACGTATTTTGTTTACTGCGCATGATTGTTAGTCTCGTTTGCATTTAGTACTAAATATCTTTTACGTGTATTGGATATTTATTATTATATACTGCTTCCGCTATACTTTTAATAGGGTCAAAACTTGAGTGTATCTCGTTAGCACAAAAAGTGCTTTTTCAGGTTGCAACCTTTAAACAATTACCTTGCTAGTGATCTTGTAGGCCACATTGCAAAGAGAAATCAGTTTTAAGATGAATTAGGCAGTGTTACTCCTCGAAAAGCATCCAAAACAAGATTTTTGGAAGTTGGGCTTGATCAGATCCCGAGATTTTTGAAAAAAATGGAGCTTGCTAACCACCAGATCCAGTCGCTTTCAAGGGCTTCGCGGAAAACAAGGCATTTCTTACCTCTTCCAGAGTAGTTGGGGAACCTGAATCTTGGAGCTCTCATACATCAGTAGTAGGCCACTCGGTAGGAATGTTGTCCTGGCAGTTGTGGAGAATCTAGAAAAATCGCCTTGAAATGTTGAGGGAATCTTTAGACATGCTTAACACATCTCCAATCTTCCTAGCAGTTTGGTGTAGGCCACTCGGTAGGGATGTTGTCCTGTCCAAAATTTCTCGCTATACCTGCCTAGCAGTTCATCTTCAATCTTTCGGCATGCTTAACATATGCAAGTCGGATGAGAAGTGGTGTTTCCATTGGTAGACAGGTACAAGGGAATCAACTCTACATGGTGTATCTTGCATGTCGGAAGTACGGAGTCTAAGTTTCATCTTCTTGAAGAATGTGGTGCTTTGCCACAGTAGATGAGATGTTATTTCAGAACATCCAACTTTCTGGCAGCAAGCGCAGTCATTCCCTCCCATGACTGTCTGATCATTTATTTATAATCCGGGTGCTAGCATCACATTGCTTCAAAACGGAATCATTTGAAAGTGTGGAGATGGCTCAAGTGCCCCATAGCGTCGGGACAGGTTTGTGTTACGGGCTTATCAATTCACTCCTGAAAATGTCACGGCTACATCAACCGACTACTACCAACCCAGCAGCTTCTCAAACACTCCTCAAATTTAGAGATTTTATTTAATTTAGAGATTGTAATATGTCAAGGTTGGATGAATTGTTCCTTGCATGTGCCCCCTTCATTTTCTGTTTTCTTGTTTTCTGTTTTGTTTTGCTGCATTTGTTATGCTTGTTTTTGTTTCTCCTCATGTGCAGGACAACTGCACATTATTGGGCCATGAACAACTACCCATTATTGTGTATATATAGCATGTTACTGTACTGATGTTGGTAGAAAAGATTATTTCGAGCTTTTCCTACTCTTCCTGTGTTCTACTCATCTTCCCCCTGCTCTTTTTTTCTGCTTTCTCTTTCTTTTTACCTCTCTCAACTTTTCCGTTGTTCCCCTCTTTTCCTCTTCTTTCTCTGCCTGAACTCCCCTTCCCCTTCTCTATTCTCCCCCTTCCCTCTATTTCTTTCTATTGGAGCGCTGCGCCGCACTCATGTTCATATCATTGGTACTCTCATTGAAACATGACAAAGGAGCTGACGATCTAAGAATAAACATTGACGACACTCAAAGCTTCCGTTGCAAGGCTTTCGAAGAAGATGAAAAATGTTGCCATGAATGTCTAGCAACATGCAGAAACCATCACCACAATTTCAACCACTTCCGCACAACCCGGGCAAACCTTCATTACAATCCAGCAATCTATCACTGAAATTCAACAATCCCTCACTCAACTCGAACGATAACATCTGTCGTCCTCACATTCCCCTTTGTCACCTACCCCTACACCGTTTGCAATTTCGACCTTAGTTGATTCTAATCCTCCACCTCAAACTTGACCACATGCATCACCTGCTTCCCAATTCGCTAAGCCACCTTCCCCCAGCACTCTGCAAAACTTCCCTTCGCCACACAACTGTCCGCTCGATTTGCCGATTAGAAACTTGAATCTTGTCGAAATGGCCCCACACAGAGAACATGGGCTGTGTTTCAGCTGTAAAACGTTTCACAGAACGCTTCAGGGCTCTGTCCAGACTCTCGTTCCAATTACAGAGGTCGACCCCAAAGACAATGAATTTTCAACGGAGTCGTTTCCATAGATGGTTCCTCAACATACGTAGTCAGTAGTCTTTCCAACCATGTCTCTTCAGGTCTTGGAAGGTCATTTTTGGTTCCTCGCTTATTTGCCTCCTATTGGAAGCCATGTCATATATTTTCCTCAGAGTTATAGTGAGCAGATTGCAACATCCACCAATAAAAAAATAGATTCTCATAATCCTAATTACCTGAGCTCGACTCTTCAACTTATTTGAAAAAGAACATTTCATCCCAAATTATTCAATAAAGTTTCGACTCCGTGTAGAATTAACGAAAGTAGTACAAAATTAAATATTTAATACACGTAAAGAATATTTAATTCTAAATGATACAAGTAATACAAGTAGAAAAATAAAGTAATAATAATAAAAGACAATCTTTTTGGTGACGGGGGTAAAACTCGATACCCACGATAAACAAGAAAAATCCTCTGGGTTTTAACGGTTAGGGAAGATATGTACTGTAAAAATTAACTTACAGATCGGATGGTAATAACGTGCTAACCTAACCAACTTACTTCTATCTTATGATCCCGACCAAGGAACTCATTGGATTTGCCCGTGGTAACAGAATCAAATACCTTCCAGTCTTCACGTCATTCTTTCTTCTCGAGCCATTTGAATAATCGAACACCACTGAAACCCAATATCCACACTACCAACGTCGTCACGAAGGTTATCAAGTTGGAGCAAACGGCAGGCACGAAGCCTTTGAAATTTTTGCTCGAGCGAGTGGCGAGCTCACAGCAAGTGTGAGAGTACTGGAATCACGACAGAAAGGCTTTAATGCTATGTCGTAAGTGTGAAAAGATATTTTGGAAGTGATAAATTTTAGAATCATTAGAATAAAGACTAAATTCTTGGAGTGCACATTTTAGAAATAGCAAATGTGTAGATGATGGGGAGGTGAGGATATGGATTGGAAGCCTATCAAAGATGAATAGTTTTGGAAATACTAAGTCAATGGTTCAAAAATATGTGTAATCAATGAGAATGTCACTCAAAGAATCACAGTGAGTTGGATTAAATGAAAAAATATTGCATGGTTCCGATGTCATTGGAGAATACCATTTAATCTCAAAGGAAAATATGTAATGTGGCTATTAGTTTAACCATTTTGTATGGAGTGAAAAGTTAGGAAAGTGGTCGTATTGGAGATAGAGATAATGCGATCGATGTGTAGTCATACCAAGAGGAGAGTACATAATATAGCATGTGAGAAAATTAGGGTAACTTCAATAGGTTAAAATATGTGACAAATATATTTGAAATGGTTTAGTCATATGAAACAAAGACGACTTGGTGCGTGTGATAGGGGACATGAAAGGTTAAAAAAACTCTTATAGAAGGGGTAGAGATCAAGGAAGAGTTCAAAAGAAACCTTAAGTATCATCTCTCCATGGTTGAAAATATCTATATTGGTATCGATTGTAATTATATCTATATCAAATAACACATATTGGTATCAAATATATTAGAAAAAGATTTTTAAGAATTATAAGTTAGCGAAAAAATATCAATCGATATACCAGCCATGTCATATTGTCTTGGTATTGGAGAATATTGCATATTCTGATCTAACAAAGGATATGACCTGTTGGGCCCCAATATAAGGGCCCATAAAACACGGCCCAAAGGAAAGGCCCAAATAAAAGACTCGAAAAGGCACCCACAAGCCAAGAAAGTTGGACAGCCCGAGCGGCTCAAAACAGAGGCCAATGTCCCAAAGGCCAGAGCCATAACAGAAGTCCAAGAGGTCCCGTCAATTCACAAGGAATCTCGAGGACATCGCTAACGACATTCAAATACAAGGAACAAGTCCTGCCAAGTCTCAGATAAATCCGAGAAGTCGAAAAGAGACTCGAGGACTTTCCTCAAATGACCGCTGAGAGTTGCTTTCTCTAACGAGTCCACGAACTCATGAAGCAATAAGGAACGCCACGCAAGGACGAGGATTGCCACCTACACGGCCAAGAACGCCAGTTAAGAAACCTTGCCGATTCCCAAGGAACCTGCATCCACTGCCAGTCGCCGTCTCAACAGGACACGCCTGGTCAAATCAAGACTGACGCTTGGACCCTATGCGCATGACACGCACAGGCCTACCAGCGGCGCCAACCGCGTACTCTCCCGCATACATCAGCAGCATTAAGTGGGGTTAGTGGGACAGAGGACAGCCTCTCGGCCACCCGCTGACTGCCATGTGACCCCTCCCCAACGGCACATTTTTCCTATAAATACTCAGCAAAGGTTCTCAACAGGGGACACTTTTTTCCAGCCCATTCCTTTCCACTTTCTCCAGGAGAAAAATTTCCCCATCGGGTCATCCTAGACACAAAGGAAAAAGACTTAGGTGCTTCATTAGCACCTTCCACCTCCTTTCTCAGCGAGAGAGAACAAAGGAGAGACAAAGCTTTCCAACGAGTGAAGCCCTTAAGGAGAGAAATATAAAATAAGAGACAAGGAAGGAATCCACCCAAAATATTTGTACTTTGTAAAGACTTCTATCTGAATAGTGAAGCGTTTCTAAAGGTCCAGAGTCTCGTGGTTTTTCCTCCTTATGAAAAAGGAGGTTTTTCACGTAAAAATCTAGCCTCAATCTCTCTCTCTCTCTACAATCCTAAATCTCAAACACTTGTGTTGCACGTGGACCCCGAGTCCCGGAACGCAACATGACCTATAATAGAGCTGAAAAGAGGTCATTAATCCTCATGGCTTGCCCCACTTAGTGAGAAAATGTTTAGTGTGGTTATGTTTGTTTTAAATTAAAAAATGAATTATGATTAAGACGTAGGTATTTCTGCCAATGTTAGGGCACTTTGCTCTTGGTGAAAATAAAGGGTATAATTTTTTTGAAATTTAAGTATTGTGAGCTCTTCATTTTTATCCAAAATTTTTCAAAAAACTAGTCCAAGAAAGTATTGTTTCCACTTTTACAGGGGAAGTGACACAGGGTTTGAAGTTAAGCAACTAGGCACCTAACTTCTTTGAACATCATGTGTAAATATGCAATTGAAAATGATAATATTAAACACGATTCAAATACGTAGTTCATGATTTATCTGGTTTCTTTTTAAACTTTTTCACTTACAATACTATCAAATTGTCGTTGCCTTCACTTCCTAAGAAGTTATGGAAAATAGGAGAAAAAGTTAAATATGGATACATCTTAATAAAGGAGAAAAAGTTTTAAGTAATACTTACCCGCATCTATATATTTAAACTTCTTAGAGCATGGAACATAAATTTGCGGTAAAAAGGTAACATTAGCCATAGTCCTAAACTCATACTTTGTCCAGCTTCTTTTTGCTTTGCTTAATTTTAAGATCATCACAGGTGCTGCTGCCATCAAGCTAAAGAAGGCCATACTTTGTCTTTGATCGATTCTATCGTCCTTAACTACATCAAAAGCATCTTGTTGATGCCCCACATTTGTACAGCTGCTGTATTTCTTTTATCAGCGAAAGGTGATGAAACAGCTATATAAGCTGCTGGCCCAACAACCAAGCCCCCTTGTGTCATTTGTCCTTAATTAGGCCAAAGAAAAGCAAAGGACACTTGTTGTTATCTGTTAGTAGTATGAAACTCAGGTATGTATAAACTAAATTCTTATCCCTAAAGTAACACACACTCATACGCTCACATATTCAACATGCTTGTTACCAAACTTCACAAAGCTAATTCTTGGGCTGCCCACATCGATGCAAGACCTATATATCAACTATTATGACCTGTTATTTGGATCGTAACACCTTACAAACCTGGATAGTATGGTCTCAGTTCAGCTCTGATACCATTAGCAATTCCTTAAGCAAGCTACTAGCCTAACAACCAAGCCTCCCTAGGGCCTTTTGACCTCATATAGGCCCATAAAGCAGAAAAAATTTTTGTTGTCAGTAGTAAGCATGCTTAGGTCCTATAACCTAGCTATTATTTTTCACATCTTAGACTTGGGATAGGGGTGCCACAGGTGAAGGTTATAGATTTTTTTTTTTTAAGTTCATCCTAGAATCATCTCTTGAAGATTTGAACTGATAAAGTTCTAGTTATTGACATGTTGTGGTATATCTAGTAAGCATTCAATCCAATATACTAATAGTATGGTTATGTGTTGAGTTTAGAAGTATTCATATGCTTTCCAGGAATTAAGGTGTCCATAATCCATTATCACTCACTAGTTAGCTCTAGAGAGTTATTTTTCCGCATAAACACACCGATGAAATATAACCCGACATCGACACATGATTAAATATGGTCACGAAATATGCCAATCATAAAAATGACCCTAACATTATTTGTCAGCTGCAAAATGTCATTATGCATGTGGATTTGGAGACAGATGAAGTCTATGCTCGGATGACCCTACGACCCTTGCCACTTCCAGTGTAGTGGGATGTATGCTTGCCACCTTCAGAATTGGGTGCTCCCTTTGAATAGCCAATGAAAGAAGTTGCAGATTGCGTAGGCTTACGATCCAACCAGAAGGTCTTCATTGAGGCTGTGGCCCTTGAAACACTAAAGGCAAATGCTGAAACTGCTAAAAAGAATGCAGAGGTTAAGTACACTGACCAACTGATTGCTCTTCTTACGCATATTCATGACCATCTAGTCGCAATGAAGCAATCTCAATGTTGCACTCCTGTCTCGATATCATCACGCTTTTGCTGTCTTCTCTCCCTTGAATTGATGACCGACCCAATAATCATAACTCCCGGCTAAACCTATGCACGCGCTTACCGTCAAAAATGGCTCAATCTTACTGTCTATCCAAAGATAAGGTAGACTTTAGGTCATATAAATCTACTACCAAATTATACTGATAAGGCACTTATTGCCAACTGGTGTGAGATAAACAATGTGAAGCTGCCTGGCCACATGAGATCTATGAGCTTAAATTAACCATTGGTCGTTCCTTCCTACCCAAGATTTTAGTGCATTTACGGATTTGAATATAACTCATTCAAGTGTCAAGCCGCCACTCTCATCATCTGTGCCAACTCAATCTATTATTGTAGACAAAAGGAACTCATCGTCAACACCCTGGGGTCACCAGGAAGGAACTTCTCCATCTCATCCCTCTTCTTGCGTCGAAGGTGATCCATCAAATGCAGTAACAAATGAACATGGGATCGATATGGGGAGAGGGTCACTTGAAGAGCTGCCGGGTTATTCTAACAAGAACAATTCAGATTCAATTTTCCATAACTCTATGTTCCCAATTAGAAAAGAGCCTCCCGATGCTACTGGTCCTCCCAAGCTGTTGTCTCAAGAATGTAATAGGACTTCTTCAAATTGTAGCATTGTTTCTGAAACGAATTTACCTCACCGACTATCAGGTGACACCACTCAGGCTTCACAGAGTTCCGCAACATATAATAGCGATGGTTCAGGGGAACTGCCAAAGGAACCATCACCTGCTATTGCCGCGCCAATCAGCATTCCCTCACAATGTGTCATATCACTTGTTTTGCTCATGTGTTGGCAAGGCATAATAGAGGTCCTTGCTGTAAGGTCAACGATATACCTTGTGCTCCTCACCGGATTTGTTCTACCCCCATTCAATCAATATATGGCCCGTCAGGAAAATACAGGGCCTCTAACAAGAATGTCCTAGTACCCAACGGGACTAGCAATTAGTAAATTCTAGCTTGTATTCATAGCGAGAAAATATGCGCACCACCACTGGTGAGCTTGAAGCATCACCATCGAGCAAGGCAGGATCCCTGCCTATCATTGCTCTACAACCCGTGGAGCCCATTAGCAAAGTAATGCCCATCCTAGGGCCCTTCCATCAAGTCAAGACGACTGCTGCTAACCTCACTTGTGTCAATCATAAAGCCAATGCCTTCCGATATTTTGAATGCCATGGCCAAGGATATGTACCTGGCCAAGCAAGGAGTCTTGATTTCTCCATTCCAGAGGGAGTTAAGATTCCTTTAAGTTTTGTAAGTATATTCGAGGAATTTCAACAAGACCCGAGATATTCCATTCCAACCCATGGGAATGTGGGGAAATGGCCTGTTCAGGGTGTTCTATTGCTCCCTATTGAATAGGAGTTGCTGAGGCAGGTTGTTGATGGGAAAGAGAGTAAGGTTATGTTTGATGAATTCCCATACTATCTAAGCGAGCAAACATGACTGTTGTTGACAAGTGCTACATATATACATCTGAAACATGTTAAAGTCTCGAAGTTTACTCGAAACCTTTCACCTTGAAACAGAGTTATTTTGCTGTCTAGTCCTACTGAACTTTACCAGCAAATGCCAAAGCTTTGGCACACTACTTTGAATCCAAACTGCTACTGTTATATATAGTAGATTTTTCCTCGCTCAACTTTGAGGACACAGTTCCTTTTGATAAGATGGCAATATTACGGGTTTATCGATTCACTCTTGGAAACGTCATGGCCACATTAGCCAACTACTACCAACCCAGCAACTTCCCAAACACTTTTCAAATTTAGAGGTTACAATTAATTTAGAAATTATAATATGTCACGGTTGGATAAATTGTTCTCTACACGTGCCCCCTTCATTTTCTGTTTTCCTGCTTCTTGCTTTCTGTTTTGTTTTGCTGCGTTTATTATACTTGTTTCTGTTTCTCATGTGCAGCACAACTGCACATTATTGGGCCACGGGCAACTGCCTATTATTGTGCATATGTAGCCCATTACTATCCCGATGGCGGTAGAAAAGATTATTTCGAGCTTTTCCTTCTCTTTTTGTGTTTTGCTCATCTTCGCCCTGCTCTTTCTTTCTGCTTTCTCTT
>JAODPA010067077.1:0-10696 GCA_025585075.1 Nepenthes mirabilis
GGAGTTTAAACGTGATTTGGTTATAGTTTCATCTTTTTGGTGAGTATTAGTATTTAGTTCGATTTGTGTTAGTGTGGGCTGTATTTTGGACTTAGAGTTCGGCCGAATGTCGGCCTATGGATATGTATGAAACTATTAGGTTTTTGTGTATATCGGATATACTGTGGTTGGTTTATCACTTTTCTTACGATATTTTTGGAGCAAGTCGTATTTATTATGTTCTCCAGATGGTTATATAGCGAGATTCTATACGGGTTATTATTATTATGATTATCATTTTGGGTCATGTGGATGTTCATTTTGGTACGTCCGGTTTTGAAATTTGTTGATTATTGTTGTTTTATTTTAAAATTTTAATTGTTATGAATTATTGTTATTTAGATTTATTTTGGTCTGGATTCGTGATATTTCATTGGCCTTGGATTAAGAATAGTTGTTCAATTGTCGTTGGCTCAACTTTAGCTGATCCTGGTGTTGGGAATCATGCCCGTGTGAAAGTCCTTGTGACCAGGGAATTTGGATGGAGTACGTGTGTGTGCTACTTTAAGTAGAAGGAATTCCGGTAAATATAGTTGACCGAAACCTTCTGAACGGTCAACCTCTACCAATAAATATGTTGACCGATAAAAGCTATAAGATGACTAACTCTACTGAAGAACCTGGTCGAACTACTTCGATCGGTCAACAGGGTGATTGACCGGCCATGAATGAGAGAATGGTCAACAAAGTTGACCGGCTGAATATGGAATGTCTGAATTACTGTCATATCCCAAAAGGTGTATAATTGACCTACCCGATTGGGTAGTTGATAAATATCATTCTTGAAACTCTAAACGCTGATCGATTTGTAGGAGCAGGTATGCGTCATCTGTGGGAAGACAGGGCATGCGCATGCACACATGCAGACCTTGAAAGTTGAGCATCAACCACCATCTGGGCTATAGTGGGGAGACGTATGTATATATGTGTGTATATGCACACTAAAAGATATAGTGGAGAAGTGTGAGAAAACAGAGGAGAGAAAATGAAAAAAAAAGAGCGGTGAGTGAAAATAAAGTGTTAAAGTTTGTTTATCTTTACTCTGTTCTTATTTTCGCCTCCTATAATTTGTGTAACAAATTCTCATACCTAGTGATTTTGTGGATTTAGTATCCTGTGATTTTTTTCTTATTTCAGAAGAGTTTTTCACGTAAAATATTTGGTATTCATTTTTCTTCTTCTACTTCTACTTCTCAGTGAGTATACTTTTATTAGTCAGCCGTCCATTCTGGCCAACAGGCGATTATTCCTATATCCTTATCAATAGGCCGCCCATTGCCGCCAACAAGTTGTATTAGAGACTAGTTCAGAATTTTGTCTAAATGGCATCAACATCTTTAAAGAACTTGTCGTTCAGCATGGAACAATTAAACGGGCAGAGTAATTTCATTCTCTGGCAAGAGAGGGTGAAGAATATTCTAACTAGAGAAGGAATAATAAAAGCGCTGAAGAATAAGGAAGAGAAGTCGGAAAGCTTGTCCGAGAAGGAGTGGTAAGATAAAAGAGATCTTGCTAATTACACTATTAAATTATGCTTGGCGGACAACACGCTCCAAGAGGTTTTTGGCCTGACTGATCCGACGGAGGTCTGGGAGAAGCTAGAGAGCCGATATAAGTCCAAATCCTTAACAACTAGCCTACATATAAAGAAATAGTTTTATGGTCTACGGTTGTCAGAAGGTGGTAGTTTTGAAAAGCATTTGGACGAATTTAATCGAATTATGACGCTGATGTCCCCCCTTGATGAGGTAATCAAGGAGGAGGATAAGGCATTGATGCTGCTGGCCTCTCTGCCAACCTCTTACGATCATATCGTCACAACTTTGCTCTTTAGAAAAGATACGTTGAAATTGAACGAGACAATTGCTTCCTTGCTCATGAATGAGACAAGGCGGTCACAAGGGGCCTCAACGTCTTCTCTTAGTGAAGTATTTGTGACCAAATCTAGGAGAAGGAGTAAAGGACGCAGTCAGAAGCCTGGAGAGAAAAGACACAACAAATCTCGATCAATGTATCAAAACCTTAAGTACCATAATTGTGGCAAAAATGGCCATATTAAGAAGCAATACTTCAAGTGGAAGCGTGAGAACGCGAAAAAAGAGAAAAGAGAAAATGGACAAGGTAAGGACAAGTCATCCGTCTTAGTGATCACAGAAAGCGATCTCCTGTTGATATGTGAAGAGAACGTGGCAAACCTGACGGACGAGGAGTCCTAGGTGATTGATTCTGGTGCCACCTTGCATGCCACGTTTAGAAAGGGACTATTCACATATTACACTCTAGGAAACTTTGGAGTGATAAGGATGAATAGTGAAGGAACATTTTAAATTATTGGTAAAGGTGATACTGTACTAGTTACCAATAATGGGACGAAACTGTTGTTAAAGGATATTTGACATATCCCTAATATCAGGCTCAATATCATCTCGGTTGGTCGGTTGGATGATGAAAGTTATTACAACACCTTCTGTGAAGGTGAGTGAAAACTTATCAGAAGATCTCTGGTAGTGGCAAGAAGAAAAAAGTACTCCGGTCTGTACATTATGAAGACGTCCGCAATGGCCGGAGACGTTAACGCAGCAATCAGCAAGGAGACCGAAAATTTATGGCATAAGAGGTTGGGCCATATGAGTAAACGCGAACTGTATCATCTGGCCAGGAAGGGCCTTATTATTGGAGTAAAAGAGGACGGATTAAGGACGTGTCCTCACTGCTTAACCGACAAACAAAGAAGAGTCTCATTTCATGGAAACTTGTCCGCTCCAAAAGCAGAACTGCTTGATCTTATCCACAAAGATGTATGTGGACCATTCAAAGAGAAGTCGTTTGATGGAGCTCAATATTTTATCTCTTTCATTGATGATTTGATCTTATCCACAAAGATGTATGTGGACCATTCAAAGAGAAGTCGTTTGATGGAGCTCAATATTTTATCTCTTTCATTGATGATTGTTTCAGAAAATTGTGGGTTTATCCATTGAAAATCAAGGATCAGATCATCAGTATATTTGAGCAATTTCATGCCCTTGTTGAGAGACAGATAGGGAAGAAAATGAAGGCCATCCGAAGTGATAATGGCGGTGAATACACAGGGATTTTTGATACCTATTGCCAGTCACATGGTATCAGGTATCAGAATACACCTCCAAAGACGCCACAGTTGAACGGAGTGGCTGACCGGATAAACCGCACACTTCTAAAAAGAGTACGGTGTGTACTTTCCGAAGCTAAACTTTCTGGACACTTTTGTGCCGAAACATTAAAGACGGCGGCCTACATTATAAATAGGTCGCTCAGTAAACCCTTGAAGGGTGAAGTGCCGGGAAAGATATGGTCAAACAAGGAGCCATCTTATGATCATCTACGGGTGTTTGGATGTAAAGCATTCGTTCATGTCCCAAAAGATGAACGGACAAAGTTGGAGCCAAAGACGATACAGTGCATCTTTCTGGGCTACAGAAAAGATGAGTTGGGTTACAGATTTTATGATCCAATTGGAAGAAGACTTGTCCGGTCAATGGACGTAACCTTCGTTGAAAATAAAACGATCAAGGATATTGGCAGAAAGACCAAGTGTGATGTCGAGCAGACGGACAAAGTAAGTATCAAAATTATCCGTCCGGTATCTCTAAAAGATGAGAACAATAGTCCTGAGGCGGTTGAGTATAATGGAGAGGCAATTATGGCACCTAATGAGGACCAAGATGAAGTCATCCATCAACCGGTCGAGGATCTGCCTGTTAGACGATCCTCACGAAACAGAAGGCCATCCATCCGTTTGTCAATATATTATACTCACTAATACCAGAGAGCCTAAAAATTATAAAGAAGCTATGGAGGATGAGAGTAAGGAAAAATAGTTGGAAGCCATGAATGATGAAATAAATTCTCTTCATGAGAATCATACCTTTGATTTAGTCAAACTTCCAAAGAGGAAGAAGACCATAAAGAACAAATAGGTCTTCTGGTTGAAAATAGATGAAAATACCATGAAGTCAAAGTATAAGGCACGGCTAGTGGCGAAAGGTTTCAGTCAACGGAAAAGGATCGACTTCGATAAGATTTTTGCTGCCGTGGTAAAAATGTCCTCCATACGGGTTGTGTTGGGCTTAGCAGCCACCCTAAATCTGGAAGTAGAGCAAATGAATGTCCGGATAGCTTTCCTTTGTGGTGAACTAGAGGAAGAAATCTATATGGAACAACCAGAAGGGTTCAAGGTTAAAGGGAACGAGCAATTAGTCTATCGTCTGAGGAAGAGCCTATATGGGTTAAAATAGGCTCCATGACAGTGGTACAAGAAGTTCGAATCAATCATGACTAGTCAGGGATACCGACGAATTACTTGTCATCACTGTGTTTTCACACAGAGGTTTTCAGAAGATGATTTTATTATCCTTCTCCTTTACGTAGAAAATATGTTGATTGTTGGACAAAATAGTACTCGAATAAAGAAGTTGAGGGAGCAACTTGGACAATCCTTTGCCATGAAAGACCTCGGACTGGCAAACCAGATTCTTGATATTAGAATCATTTGTCATCGAGAGGTAGGGAGACAATGATTGTCTCAAGAAAGCTACTTTGAGAAAATGCTCCAACGATTCAATATGAATAAGTCTAAGCCTGTCAGCACTCCATTTGCAAATCATCACAAATTGAGTAGTAGTCAGTGTCCATCCTCGGACGAAGAAAAAGCATACATGAGAGGCGTTTTCTACTCCTCAACCGTAGGAAGCCTCATGTATGCTTTGGTATGCACCAAACCGGACATAGCACATGCTATTGATGCAGTCAGTCGATTTCTGTCCAATCTAGAAAAGGAGTATTGGTCCGCGGTAAAGTGGATCATGAGATACAACCGATAAACTTTTAAGAGGTGCTTGTGTCTTGAAAATAACAAGCCTCAATTGGTGTGCTACTTGAATACTGATAGGACGGAGATATTGACAATCACAAGTCCACTTCAGGATATTTAGTGAAATTTGCAAGATGAGTAGTTTTCTGGCAGTCCAAATTACAAAAATGTATCGCTCTTTCTATTACTGAAGCCGAGTATATTGCCGTGACAGAAGCTTGCAAGGAGATGCTGTGGATGAAGAAGTTTGTTCAGGAACTGAGCCTTGAACAGGAAAAGTATGGGCTACTCTGTGAGAGTCAGAGTGTCATTCATCTCTGCAAGAACTCCTCACTTCATTCCAGATTAAAGTATATTGATATACGATATCATTGGGTGAGAGATGTATTAGAAGTCGATTTACTGTCACTGGAAAAGATTGAAACTGAAGAAAATGAGACAGATATGATGACCAAGATTCTACCAAATGGGAAGAATAAAGCATGCTGTAGGTTGGTCAGGATGATGGACTTAACTTCCTCACGGTTGTGAGGAAAAGTTTGTTGGGAATCACTCCCATGTGGAAGTCCTTGTGATCATGGGACTTTGACAGAGTACGTGTGTGTGCTACTTTAAGTAGAAGAAATTCCGTCACTATGTTGATCGGAATCTTTTGGACGATCAACCTCTACCGGTCAATATGTTGACCGGTAAAAGTCATGAGACAACTAACTCTGCTGAAAAATCTGGTTGGACTATTTCGACCGGTCAACGGGATGATTGACCAGCCATGAATGAAAGAATGGTCAACAGAGTTGACCGACTAAATATGGAACGATTGAATGACTGTCATATTCCAAAAGGTGTACAATTGACCTACCCGATTGAGTAGTTGGTAGATATCATTCTTGGGACTCCAAATGCTGATCGGTTTATAGAAGTAGGGATGCGCCGTCTGTGGGAAGATAGGGTGTGCGCATGCACAACTGTAGACCTTGGAAGTTAAGTACCAACTACCATCTGGGCTATGGCGGGGGGACGTATGTATATATGTGTGTATATGCACACTAAAAGATATAGTGGAGAAGTGTGAGAAAACAGATGAGAGAAAGTAAAAAGAAAGAAAGCGGTGAGTGAAAACAAAGTGTTGAAATTTGTTTACCTTAACTCTGTTCTTATTTTCGTCTCCTGTAATTTGTGTAATAAATTCTCATACCGAGTGATTTTGTGGATTTAGTGTCCTGTGATTTTTTTCTTATTGTAGAAGAATTTTCCACGTAAAATATTTGGTATTCATTTCTCTTATTCTATTTCTACTTCTCAGTGAGTGTGCTTTTATTAGTCGGCCGTCCATTCCGACCAACAGGTGATTGTTCCTGTATCATTGTCAGTAGGCTGCTCATTGCCACCAACACCTGGGATTGACTTTATAGAGCTTTAATGCTTATAAATGCCACACACAGTTGGTGTTGACCTAAGCAGCCACATTCTAGAATCATAGTCTTAGGTTTCTCTGTTTGTGGTTCAGTGATACAAGAGCATTACCTGGTGCAATGCTTTTGATGACCGGTGTGCTTCACCCTTACTGTCCATATTTTCCTAAATCTTGGGGCGTTTGAGATGGTTGAACTTTCTAGCTTCTGCCTGCCTGTTGATATTGCATTTCCTTTCTTGAAGGAACAATTGTGATCTATGCTTGGAGGAGCTTGACTTATCTGCCCTCTTTATTTAGTGATAATCTTCCTTAGACTACTGCTATAAGCTCATCTTAAGGGGCCTTGAATCGTAGTTGCCTCAAATTTAGGGGGTGGGGGGCCATCGATGCTGAGGCTCATTGGATTTTTCTGCTGCTTTGATGGATGGCAAGTTCTTTTTCTTGATGATGCTGCATATTATTTCTGTATCCCAATGGCCTTTTGCCTCTGAAAGCGTCTGTCCTTACTGCTGGGCATTCCGAGACTTCAAAGAAAGCCACTTCACCTAATCCTAGATAGACACTCAAAAACTTGTGCGGGTTAAGGGCGGATGTACCCAAGAGGATTAAAGTAGTGGATTGTGAATCCACCAGTCGCAGCTTTATGTGTTCAGTTCCACGAGAACACGCAAATGAACATGAGCAGCTATATCGAATCCCCGGCTGTGATAAAATGTTGATATAATATCTTTTTTAAAATACTTCACTATCAGCCTTTTATCTTCCTCCCTTGATATGTTTTTCATTTGTTATGCAATCCCGATTTCAAAATCCATTGCCATATATAGATATATTGGGGAGGATTGCAACCCCAGGTGAATGACCTTTGAATCCACTTGAAATTTTGAATCTATTGATGTTTGGGCACAAATTTTCGTAGTTATGAGACAATCTGACATTTTAACCCTCTTAAGTGGAAATTTTGATATATGAATTATAGATTCATAAATAAGACTTACTTTGTTGTTGTTGTAGGTGAGTTGCCAGAAGAATGATAGACCTGATTCTCTTTATCAGTCTTGGAGATGGCAGCCGAATGAATGCAATCTTCCAAGGTAAATTGAGTGCCATGATTCTAGGACTGAATATTTGGCCAGATCCTACAAGACAAAAATACCTTGCACAATGTGCCACCAATATCGACAAAAACAATTTCGCCTCACTGTCCATGGAAGACGCCCGGTAATTAGTCCAAGTGATCTTAGGGGTTCGATACCCTTATTTATAATATATTTGGATGATATAATATCTCATTTATTCATTTATATTAATAAATCTATAAAAGAACAGGTAAATAGATTGGTTTCATACTAAACGAGAGTACCTCAAATGTGTTTAAAAGGATTTCATTTGGATACTTTTAGGATTCCTTTGGATAACATGTCATCCTATTTCTTTATCCACATTAACAAATTCGCATAAGAATAGATGAATAGCTTGTTTCATGTTACATTAGAGTGTCTCAAAAGGATTTAAAGAAATTTTTTTTAAATATTCTTACGATATCATCGGATAACATGGCATCTCATCGATCTATACTAACAAATCGGATATTCTTATGATACTTTCGAATGACATAATATATTATATCTATCTATTTATACTGACGAGCCTATATACATATAGATAATCGATTTGCTTCATGTTACATGAAATTATCCCAATTCCTTTGGAATTGAGAAGATACGTGATGCAATAAGAAATACTTATCAACCGCCCCACGCATATAACTCAATATTAGGAATTTGTGAACTTAACAATAGTAAAAAATGAGCAGTCACACAACAAAATACTAGATTTACATAAAAAAAAAACTCCAAAAAAAAAAAAAATTTCACCAATGAAGGAAGAGAGGTTCCACTACTTTCGAAAATAGAGTTATATGAGATGGCTACAATATGATTCTAAAAAGGATCTCAAAATCCTAGCTCAAAACATTACTAATGGACCCAAAAATAAGAGATTCACGCCTCCCGATCCATCAACTATCACCGCGAATCCCTGTTTACATTACACTTTAATGTAATATCACGAACTTTTTGAGTCAGATATTCAAATGGTTCTATTATAGATAACAAATTCGAATCATACCAATCTTTAAGATCAAGATGATGAAGTGATTTGGGAATGTTTTTTTACCAGGTTTAATGCAGCGAAACTATTGGAGATTCTAAGGAACAAGAGACTCATGTTTGTAGGAGACTCAATTCAGAGGACCCAGTCCGATTCCATGGTCTGCTTGCTGCAATCTTCCATTCCAAACGGCAAGAAATCACTGCATAAGGTTCCTTCCAAGAAGATTTTCTATGCCCAGGTTTGTCACACATTTTTAAAGCATTGTGTATCATATGCCACGTGTCAATTGCATGTTACTTACCAAAAAAAAAAATACTTACCAAAAAAAGTGTTAATTGCATGTCACTCCATGTGGTGATGGTCATTGATCGGTGGTTTAATAGTTTTTACCAATTTTTTTCGAAAAAAGTCAACTACCAACTGTTGAATTTGATCACTTTCTTATGAATAAATTAATAAATAATTTTTATCATCGATGGATTACACAGGCTTTGTGTGAAGGTTGGAGTAGCAAATTTCGGAGTGAAATTTACCGGAGAGGATTTCCAAAGAGAAAATCCGGAGAGGAAAATTATTCAAAGTGGATTTCTCTGGAGTGGGTTCTTCGGAGAGAAAATACCGGAGTGGATTTCTTTGGAGAGGATTTTTGGAGTGAAAATCTGGAGAGGCAAATTCCATAGTGGAATTTGCCGGAGTGAAAAATACCCCAGTGCATTTTTCAGAGTGAAAATACGGGAGTGCATTTTTCGGAGACGCCAATGCCGGAACAGCCAGGTAGGGCTACAAGGGTACGGCCAGCTGAAAGGAAAATGTCTGGTCAATGAGTTGACATGCTGAAGGCATGCAGCTAACCGAAGGCGTGGAATGCACTTGGTGCAAAATTGCCGGTCAACGCGTTAACCGGCCAATGAGGCAAAATGGGTGCGATGAATTTACCAATCGGTATTACCAATATGAAAACGGTCGAGGTGCAGATGACGACTGAGGTTGCTGAGCGCAATTATGCCTGAGAATATGGGCTATACACAAAACGATCGAGGACATGGGATAATGTACGAGGTCCTTGTCACTGCCTAGAGACATCAAGAAATGCACAAGGACCTGGGTACAGATAGCGCATGTGGATACCGGCTCAGAAGATTGACTGAGTATATGCAATCTCTATATAGTGGGTGTCGTTTCTACAAAGTATGATGATTTCCTGCCCATGCGCCGTTTGTATAGGTGGCAAGTTGTAGAGATATTAGTGGCAGGTGGTTGTCCATATACAACCTGCATATTGGGCAGATGATTTCCGGGAAAGCAATATATATATACATACTGGACGTGCGGTGGAGTGAGATAGAGAGAGCACAAGCAGGAGAGCTCAATGGCGATAAAGTTTAGGAGTATGTGAAAAAGAAAAAGGGAGTGGAATGTATCATCGGTGAGAAGGAGAGAAGAAAAACAGAGAGATAAGAGCGAAGTGAGGGTTTTCCTTTCTCTGGAGTGATTTTTTTTAGTCTGTCTCAAGTGTGTGTCGGATACTCCATATTGGGGATTTTTGTAACCAATCTTCACATAGTAGATTTGTTGTGGACTAAATATCTCATAATTTTTTTCTTATTTTGATAAGGATTTTCCTCGTAAAACTTATGCGTTCTCCCTCTTTCTTTCATTGTATACTTGTGTGCATTTCTGTCCGATCGACCTTTTGCCCCAACACCAACTACCCTGACTACTAACTATATGAAAAATATTGATTAATATATACTAATATTGGGCCCACCTAATACCAATATTACTAGATACCGTGATAACATCACTATATTTGATTTATATTTCTTTGTTAGTTTATGATTATCAGATTTTTTTTATTCTTTTGATATATTGAATATCGATATAGTTGTCGAATGTATCTGATATCGATATGATAACAATTAATATCAATAACAATATTTTTATCTATACTACCAACCAATATAACTACTCTAGGATTACTATGAAATAGGGTGGGTATGCGTTTGAGTTTGTAGGCATGGAAAAAGTCATTGGATCAAGAACAAAGTTTGCTTATGACAAAGAACCATCTCTAAGTTACAAACAAGTCTATTTATTATTGAAAGTTCTAAGTTTGATTTTATTAGTACAAAATAAAATCAAACAAATGCGTAGCATAAACCCATTTATAGTTATAACATACTTATTTAGACAAATAATACGACTTTGACTCAAGCCTTGATGCCTTTTTGTGAGTCACCCATCATTACTGTGAGAAATTGCACATCATTAGACCT
>JAODPA010067079.1:0-10695 GCA_025585075.1 Nepenthes mirabilis
GTCTATTATCTCCTAATATTATAAAACTTTACTTGAAACATGGCTAATTTTAATTAAAAAAAATAGAGCTCATACTATTTTAAATAGTAATTGATGGATAGACTCATAACTGGCAGGCCCAATAAAAAAGCGGCCCAAAATCCAAAAAGGTTCAACGCGTGTTAGACGGTCAACGCTAATGTGTTGACCGCCCACCGCGCAATAAATGGCCAACAGCGCTCCTTCAAAATGGTCAACTCTTCTGTTGACTGGAAGTACTATAGCACAAGTCGTGAGAGATAGTGAACCTAATACGGGCTAGGTCCAATTTGGCAGACGATCTCGTACACAAAAAGTAACGATCCTTTCCATGATTACACGTTTTCCTAAAAGCTAATCTTTTCCAAAAAGGTAGCAACGGATTCAGCGCCAACACTAGAGTCTAAACGGTCACAAGAGTATGAAAGGAAAACAGATAATCTAGATATCCGTTGCACTGTTCAGAAGAAAAAGGATCCATCAAATCACGCTAGTCACGCCCATCAACACAGAGAAGGCCGCCATTGCCAGGCCAAGGATCACGCCACATTGACCAAAGAATGTGGCTCTCCCACTATCTATATAAGCTCAGAGACTCCACTCTGAAAGGGACATGCTCTCCAATATACTTTCTAACTCACTTTCAAGAAAACAAATGCTTTCTTCTAAGAGAACACGCTTTCTAAGACAAAAAAGACTTTATGATACAGTCTAAGCTGCGAACGCTTACAGTGCTTGAGACAAGCCCTCTCCCTTTCTCTCCAAAAAGTGTTCACTTTTCAATCCCACTCTAAGCCTCCAGGTTGCAGAGTCTGCTCCGGCTCTCCGAGAACCATCCCCTAAAGCTTCAACGCTTTCGGGACATAGCTTCCACTCGTTCTCAGTGAACAGTGAGCTGGGACTCACACTCTCAACGGGCCACAGGATCACCTCTACTTCTACAGGCCAACACTCCTGACAATTCACCTTATAACTCACACTCTCTCTTACTTATAACTTCATCTTCCACAGTTTGAAGGCTTTTTACTGACTTGAGCGTCGGAATGTTTTCAATGGGATAACCTCTCATCGACCCCTGACCTCTCATTTTCTGTAGTGGTTGCAGGATTTAGACTTAATGAACGGAGCCGGATCAACTCAACTGGGCGAATCCGAATCTATTCGAAGCCGGATCCAGGTACGCATCATTGGCGCCGTCTATGAGAAGCGCTACAAAAAGTCAACCGTGTTTCCTAGAAACTCTCTCCGATCAACAGAATGGTGAACACAAGGGCGCAAGCGAGCGAGCCTGCCCAAGACGTGATTTCACCAAACCAGGACCGCGTCATCGACGCCGTAGTCAACGGGGTAGCCGGTGGAATCCCAGCATCCTTTTTCCAGAACTTGGTGGAGCACATGCACAATACGGACAGGATGCTCCAAATACTTTGTGCCCTCCAGGAGTAAGCACAGTTGGGGGCTGCACGTGCAGTGGCCCCAGCACAAGCGTCCAGACGAGGAGGCTAAAGAAAGAAAGTTTCGGCCCATGTCCTCACATGCCCAAAGTCGTTTAAGGCGTGAGGAGTGAGAAATGAGCGCAACTTCGGATGAAAGTCCGGAACAAAAAAACCCTAGATACTCCCGAGTGGAGTCTAGGCCCCAGGCTCAGGAGGGAGCCTCCCGAGCCCCGAGATCAGCCAGGGGCAACAGCGGTCCTACTGCTGCACTAGCCCGGGATAGACTGGAGTTGAGAGCGTATCTCAACTCCAAGAGATCTGCTAACGCCACTCTAGCAGACCCAAGACTGGAGAAGATATGGCACCGTGTCTTCAAAGACGACGAACGCACCGCCAACATCGACAAATCTCCCTTCACGGCGGAGATCTTGAACCATCATATGCCGGTGAAGTTCAAGATGCCAGCCCTTGACTCTTACGATGGGAGTGCGAATCCGATCGACCATCTTACCCACTTCTGCACCCATCTGGGTCTACAGGGGCTGGACGATGCAGCCATGTGTCACTGCTTCCCTCTCACACTAAAAGGGGATGCACGCATTTGGTTCCATCATCTCCCTCCAGACTCGATCCGAAGCTTCCAGGAGCTTGTGGGTCTTTTCTTATCTCAGTACACCTCTAGCCGCAGGGAGGAAAAACAGCTGTGGCATCTGTCGCATATTAAGCAGAAATACGGAGAGAACCCACGGAGGTTTCTAGATCGCTTTATGGCAGAAGCCAGGTAGATCTCCCAACTCACGGAGGAAATGAAACTACGCAGTTTCATTTCGGCACTGTTGCACGCGGAGTTCTTTAGGCACCTGGCGCATAAGAATCTGTAGACCTTTCAGGAAGCGGAGGCCATCACTAGGGCCTATGCGGCAGCTGAGGAGGCCAACGAGGTGAAACGTCCAGATCGACCTGAACAGCCTCAATCTTTCTCGCCTGAAGGAAAGAGGAAGCACAACGGTGGTGATTACTCCCACCAAAAACGCCACAGAGTTGGACCACCGGAGTGCAAGAACCACGAACCCATCAGCCTGACGCCCTTAACTGATAGGCGCTCAAAGGTCCTCATACAGATCTGTGGGGAGAAGTTCCTTAAGTGGTAGAAACCACTTAAGAAGGCAGAGGGAAGAAATCCAGCCAAGTACTGTGATTTTTATCGATCTCCCGAGCACTCCACGGAGGACTGCAAGACTTTTTAGAGGGAGATTGAGGAGCTAATCAGAAGGGACCACCTCACCAGGTTCGTCAAAGGCCCCGGTCAAAGCTCTGGCAATGCGATCGGAGAAGGATCAAGAGCCTCACCGCCACGGAACCGGGTCGCGACAAGAATGATCAACATGATCACCACCCGACCAGTCAAGACTCCGGCAGACAACAGGGACTAGCAGGTAGGGAGGAAGAAGCAACGCACTACTGACAACGTCATTAGTTTTAGTGATGATGACTTGGCACATGCAGTTTCCTCTCATGTAGACCCCCTCGTTGTATTAGCACTCATTTCTGAAGGTAGCGTCGACTACTAGATAAAATGTGTATTTATTGATAATGAAAGTTTCCGTGATTTGCTTTACCTCGATGCGTTTTTTAAACTTGATTTGAAAAAGAGTCAACCAAAATCTACAGAAGGCCTATTGTATGGCCTCGACAATGAACCAGTGCCCGTTCAAGGGATGATCAGACTTGAAGTCACCCTAGGAACGTACCCAAGAACGGCAAGTCGTACACTCACCTTCTTGGTAGTCGACTTGTCCTTTGTGTACAACGCAATATTAGGCCGGTCATGCCTAATAGCGTTCGGGGTCGTCACTTTAATACCACATCTTAAAATAAAATTTCCAATGTCATACGGTGTGGGCAAAATGCTGGGTGACCAAGTCACTAGGCGGACATGTTATATGTCCCAAATTGCTGCTAACGACAGCACCAAAACAATGAGAGAACTTGACCATCGAGACGAGGCAACCTTGCAGCAAGTGCAGTCTGGTGAAGCAACCGACTTAGTCCTACTGAATATGCACAATCCAGAAAGGTGCGTACGAATCGGCGGCTCACTCACCGGCGCGCTATGCAAAGAACTGATCTCATTCCTGCGACAAAATGCTGACATCTTTGCATAGACTCCCACTGACATGCTTGGGATTTCGGACCGGGTAATGGTCCACAAGTTGGACCTCGACCTGGAGCGAAAACCAATCAGGCAGAAGCGGAGAAACCACTCATTGAAAAAGCTGATCGCCATTCGAGAAGAAGCAAAGAAACTGTTGGAGGCCGAATTCACCAGGGAGGTCCAATACCCTGATTGGCTCTCTAACATCGTCTAGGTAAAGAAGAGCAACAGGAAGTGGAGAATGTGCCTCGATTTTACCGACGTTAACAAAGCTTACCCAAAAGACAGCTTTTCTTTACCCAAAATTGACCTGCTGGTGGACTAAACATCCGGACATGAGCTCTTGAGCTTCATGGACGCCTACTCAGGCTACAACTAGACCCGGATGAGTTCAGAGGATGAAGAGCATACATCGTTCATGACAGACCAGGGGACCTATTGCTATAAAATGATACCTTTTGGACTGAAGAACGCGGGATCCACTTACCAATGGCTGGTGAACAAAATGTTTGAAAAACAGATCGGCCGCAATATGAAAGTCTATGTCGACAAAATGCTCGTCAAGAGTAGAGTTATGAGCAACCATATGAACGATCTGGCGGAGTCCTTTGGGATACTCCACGAATACCAAATGAAGCTGAATCCGACTAAATGTGTCTTCGGGGTGGCGTCCGAAAAATTCTTGGGTTTCATCGTCTCCCAACAAAATATCGAAGCAAACCCAGAGAAGATCAAGACCCTCGCGGACATGACTCCCTCACAAAGTGTCAAAGTTGTCTAGCGACTAACTAGGCGATTAGCAGCCTTGTCCCGCTTCCTAGCAAAGTCTAGCAACAAGTATCAATCGTTCTTTAAGGCACTGAGGGGAACGAAGGCGAATGGTTTCCAATGGACGACAGATTGCAAGGCGGCCTTCGATGAGCTGAAGCAGTACCTGGCTAGCCTGCCCTTATTAACATCGCCCAAGGTTGGCGAAGAGCTGTACCTCTACTTGGCAGTGTTGGAGGTGTCCCTCAGCTCCGTCCTCGTAAGCCAGGGCATTGATGCCCAACGGCCGGCCTACTACGTGAGCAAAACGTTGACTGGCCCAAAGACGCGCTACCAGCGCACGAAAAAGCTAGCCTTAGCTCTGATATTTTTTGCGCAAAAACTGAGGCCCTACTTTTAGGCGCATCGTATCATAATTCTCACTACCAGCCTTTAAAGAGCATACTCTAGAAACCCGACGTTTTTGGGCGGTTGGTAAGGTGGGCTATCGAGTTAGGCGAGTTTGATATTGAATTCAGGCCCAGACCAGCCATAAAGGTGCAGGCTCTGACAGACTTCATTGTTAAAACCATGACCCCGATTTTCGAAGAACAGCCCATAGGAAACGCAGAGCAGCGCTTGGGGGCTCTAGAATGGATGCTCCACGTAGACGGGTCATCCAACGACATAGGCAGTGGGGCAGGAGTGGTCCTCACGACTCCTGAAGGGTTTGAGGTGAAATACTCCCTTAAACTCGACTTCTCGGTAACCAACAATGTCACCGAATACGAAACCCTGCTGGCTGGGTTAAGATTAGCAAAGGAGTGTTCAATCAAAAGACTGGCTGTGTTTAGAGACTCCGAATTAATCGTCAACCAAGTCAATAGGAATTTCAAAGTGAACAACCCGCACATGGCCAAATACTTGGCCAGAGCAAAGGAGGCCGTCCACAACTTCGATAGCCTGACCTTGGCCCATGTTACAAGAACTGAAAACTGGAAGGCCGATCAGCTAACGAGAGCAGCAGCGACAGAAAATTCAGAACAGTACTCGAGCAATATAAGGGAGATCCTGAACACACCCAGTATAGAGGGACAGGAGGCGATGCAGGTCTCCGAGACTGAGAACTGGACGACACCCTACCTAAGATATCTAGCGGAGAAAACATTACCGGAGTAAGCAAAAGAAGCCAGGCGAATAAAGAGAATGGCCGGTTGGTACACAATAGTCGATGGGCGGCTGTATCGCCGCGGCTACTCGACTCCATACCTCCGTTGCATAACCCTAGAAGAGGCGGACTACGTCCTGAGTGAAGTGCACCTTGAGATTTGCGGATCGCACGTAGGCGGCAAGAACTTAGCATTCAAAATCATACGGCAGGGCTACTACTGGCCCTCGATGAAGAAGGTTGCACTCGAGTTCGTCAAAAGGTGCGAAAGCTGCCAGCTTCAAGGCAACCTTCGTCACCAGCCGTTCGCAGAACTGAAATCCCTTCAGGCACCGTGGTCCTTCGCACAATGGGGGCTTGATATCCTTGGCCCATTTTCCATTGCCATTGGGCAAAAAAAGTTCATAATAGTGGGTATCGACTATTTCACGAAGTGGGTCAAAGTCGTCCCACTGGCCAAGAACACCGAACACAATACACTTCAGTTCGTCCACCAGAACATCACCAATAGATTTGGCATTTCAGAGGTCATTGTGACTGACAACGAAACCTAATTTTCAGGAAAACTCTTTACCAAGTATTGCACCAGCCTTGGGATTACGCTGGTCCACACTTCGGTGGCATACCCTCAAGCAAATGGATAGGTAGAGGTCACGAACCGAATGCTACTCCACGGGCTCAAGACCAAGCTGGAGGACGTAGGGGGCTATTGGGTAGACGAGCTCACTTCAATCCTTTGGTCTTACCGAGCTACTCCGAAGGAACCAACGCGCGAGATGCCTTTCAACCTCTGCTATGGGACTGAAGCGGTGCTTCCGGTCAAAATCGGGCTTCCAAGTCTTAGGGTGGAATCCTTCGACCCACAGGTTAACTCCCAAAAGATTTGGGAACTCCTAGACTTGTTAGAAGAAGCCTGCGAGACCGCTAGAATACGGACCGCAGCCTATCAGCATCGAGTCACCCACTACTACAATAAGAAGGTGAAAGCGAGGCAGTTTGATATTGGAGACTTGGTCTTATGGAGTATCGAGGCCAAGGAAAAAGTGGCCGGCTGAAACAAGCTCTCATCCAATTGGGAAGGGCCTTTTCTAATTTCTGCCGTCCTACGAAACGGAGCATACAAACTCCGAAATCATAATGGAAAGTTGGTCCCGCGGACGTGGAACGCGATCCCCCTCAAATGCTACTACCAGTAGGGACCCAGGTATGTGCCTTGCAAATTGTATGTGACTTGCATTTGTGTACATGATTCGACTAAGTAAAATGAATGCTTCCTCAACATGCGACATGTGCATATATATATGTGTGGTTTTCATTGTAGGTTCAAAACGACCTAGGCTACCCCTAAGTCGAGAGGGTCTTCACCCCCTCGTCACTAAACCCTGGTCATCCAAGCCGCCCATGAGTGGTCGTAGTTAAACCTTGGTAATCCGGGTGACCCGTGAGTGGTCTTATTTAAACCATGGTCATCTAGGCGGCCCGTGAGAGGTCATACCTAAAGGTCATCCAAGTGGCCCGTTAGCAGTCAAAAAAAAATCTTAGGGGGCTAACATAGCACGCACGACGACCTCTTTCATGAGGAGATAGTATGATCAGCCAACGATGGTCGATTGGAGCAAGACGCTCCTCCAAAGCAGGCCGCCCAAGCCTTCACCTGCACAGCGCTGCCAAGCTTTACTCATGGGCAAGCTCTAAGCCAGCTTAACGTACGCAACGGCCTAGAAGACAACTTCAACGCTCCAAAAACAAAGCTGGCGGCTAACTAGCAACTCACTCTGCTCAGTTGACCGCCAAGAATGCCAAAGACGCAAAGTACAGAGGTAAAAGCATGGCTACTTGTATTATTACCGAATCAAGATGTACATCATCAAATTCAAAATTCAAAAAAAAAATAATATATACAATCACAAGAGTTACGAGGGGAGCGGGGGCCTTTGGTTGTCACGGGGCTCCCCCACAAGGCTGTCTCTACGTTGTGCCTACCGGTTTGATAAATTAATAAGATCAACGGGGAAGTCGAGATCAATCAGCCGTACAATACGTCGACTGATGTTGACCCCTTCCCATGACCGTGCACGCAATCATACCCTCAACCTCGTAGGGGCGGATACGGAGACTCAAATTATTTTCCAAAGTTGCCATCTGTCCAGCAAGTTGAACGATACGCCCTTTGGCTCGTTCATTTTCTTCCATCAAACGGATAACCTCAGCCTTCAAACTCGTGTTCTCCGCCTCCACACCCGCCAAAACAGCCTCCAGGCAGGTGTTTCCTCACGGTGCTCAACCCTTGAAGCCGCTAGCTTGGCTTCAAGTTAGGCGACCTCCTTATCCCTATCGGAGATCGCCAAGTCTCTCTGCCTGAGCACCTTAGCCATTGCGCTCGCGACTCTATCCGCCTGCATAAAAAGGAAAGAAGGATTAGAAAAGCCAAAGCAAAAGGCAAGGCGGGCAACAGAGCTTATACCTCCCAGATTTTTCGCGCCTGTCTTTCTGGCCTCGCACCCAACTCTGACGTGAACGGCGACGAACCAGGATGAGGGCCCACGTCGACGGGGCTGGCAGCAACCTCAGCCGTGAACTCTGTCGTGGGATCCTCAGGAGTGCCCTCTTTCCTAGCTGGCTCTCTTGAAACGGCAGGAGACTCCAAAATCTGTTCTGGCTGCTCCTAAAGAGTCACCACAACAGGAGAACCAACTGACGGCTCCTGCGGTTCAGGAGCCTCAATGGGTGGCTCTTGAATCGGCTCAGACAGCGCAGGCTGCGCCAGGACCACGTCGCTGCTCAGCTTGGCCTTATAAGCCTCAATGGCCGCCTCTACTCCAACCTTAGACAAGGCGCCAACATCCTCTAAATGCCGAGCAGAAACGTAGTTGGTCCTAGAGGACGACAAAGAAGGCACCACTGAGGCCGCCCTCTTTCGCCTTGGGCTGGAAAGGTTCAGGCGGGGACCAATAATATTGCCTTTTTTCCTCTTCTTTTTCTCCAAAACCTCCGGCGACGAAATCCTTAGTTTTTGGATTGGAGATGGAGGACCCCAGTTAGCCTTCTTTGCCTACGCATGAGAGACCAAATGATCTCTCCGGAAGTCATTCAAGTTCTTCGCTATCATCTCGACCAACCAATCCATGGAGGCCATCTCCGGAGGTGCCCCCGTGTACACCTCCGGCACTTCTCCCCACTCTGTAGGCAAGGGCCAAGACTCCCCTACATTAACGAAGAAGAACAGGTTCTTCCTATTCTTGAGGGAGTCATAAATGGCGGTGCTAATCTTAATGCCACTATGGGGAGCCAGAGATATCCACTCTGCTCCCTGGTTAATTTTGAAGACTACCCTTACCATCGACATCGTCAACAACCTCGAATGTTGACGAAGAAAAATATAGAGAGTGCACAAGTACCTGATGGCGTTGGCATGAAGTTGGGAGATGGGAACCCGAAGCGCCTGGAAGACCGACATCAATTCGTTGGGAACTGGGAGGCGGAGCCCACTTTGCAACGGAAGGCATGGTCAAGTTTAGGGTTTGCGTTCTCTTCTTCACAGAATGAAATAAGGAAGACGAAAGAGTAAGGATTTCTCGAGGAATTCAAAACAGAGCAATCTGGCAGTTTAAAAACCCATGTGGGCCCCCATAGTCTCGAAAACCAGTGCCATCATTACCGCCGCGTGTCACTTCCCTCGAAGGCCGCTATTGTATCGAGTGCTCCGGCTCATTAAATGTCAGGATCTCGAACATACCACGTGAAGACACGTGGCCTGCTTTTCTGACTCGTTGGCTAAAGACCAACGTTTTCCTCTCTAGATTGTCCGAAAACTTGCCAAGAATAGTCAACGAATCCGGTCAATATTTTGAAAGCTCTTAAGGCATCCCTTTAGACGGGCAACAACTCCGTCAGCAGAAACAAGCATGTCCCATCATAAACATGTTGGAGGCCGGAGTCCTGATCACTAGCATGGGGAGCTAGTGATGGATAAGCCAATAGCTGGCAGGCCCCATAAAAAAGTGGCCCAAAATTCAGAAAAGCCCAACACGCATTAGACTGTCAACGCTAACGCGTTGACCGCCCGGCGCACAACAAACGGCCAACAGCGCTTCTTCAAAACGGTCAACGCTTCTGTTGACCAGAAATACTGTAGTAGCAGGCTATGAGAGACAGTGAACCTAATATGGGCCAGGCCCAATTTGACAGACGATCTTGTACACGAAAAGCAACAATCCTTTCCATGATTACATGCTTTTCTAAAAGCTGATCTTCTCCAAAAAGGTAGCAATGGATTCAGCGCCAATAATAGAGTCTAAACGGTCACAAGAGCATGAAAGAAAAGTAGATAATCTGGATATCCGTTGCATTGTTCAGAAGGAAAAGGTCCATCAAATCACGCCTGTACGCCCACCAACTCAGAGAAGGTCGCCATCGCCAGGCCAAGAATCACGCCACCCTGACCAAGGAAGGTAGCTCTCCCATCATCTATATAACCTCAGAGACTCCACTATGAAAGGGACACGCTCTCTAACTCACTTTTAAGAAAACAAATGCTTTCTTCTAAGAGAACACACTTTCAAAGACAAAAGAGACTTTCTGATACAGTCTAAGCTGCGAACGCTTACAATGCTTGAGAAAAGCCCTCTCCCTTTCTCTTCAAAAAGTGTTCACCTTCCAATCCCACTCTAAGCCTCCACACTGCAGAGTCTCCTCCAACCTCTGAAAACCATCTCCCAAAACTTTCACGCTTTCGGGAAACAGTTTCTACTCGTTCTCAGTGAACAGTGAGCTGGGACTCACACTCTCAACGGGCCACAAGATCACCTCTGCTTCTACAAGCCAACACTGTTGATAGATTTATTCTCTCTCTCTCTTACTTACAACTTCACCTTCCACAGTTCAAAGGCTTTTTACAGATTTGAGCGTCGGAGTATTTTCGGTGGGATAACCTCCCGCCGGTACCTGACCTCTCATTTTCTGTAGTGGTGTGTAGGATTCAGACTCAGTGAACGGAACCGGATCAACTTAACCGGGCAAATTCGAATCTGTTCGAAGTCGAATCCAAATACGCATCAGTAATGAGTTGCTAAAGAGATAAAATTTTTGACTACTTGTATTTAGAGTTTTTTCAAATGTATAGTATATATAGATATGACCAAAACATATGTAGTTATAATAAAAATTTAATA
>JAODPA010067080.1:0-10695 GCA_025585075.1 Nepenthes mirabilis
GCCAAATGCAAATTCGGACCAAAAGGCAAAGTTCAACGGCCCAAAGTGCTTGCAGAGCCCATTTCAACAAATATAGCCGAGGTCAGATTAACGGTCCAAGACGGTTTCTCAATTAATGACATCGGACGTTAGTTATAACTGCTGTTGTGATAAAGACAGTGGTTAACCATTCGTCAATTTTTCTAACGGTTAACCGCCGTTCACTTTTTATAAATATTTGTCCTCTCCATGCAAAATGGACAATTTAAGATCTTTCAAATTAAAGTATGTAAAGACGCCAAGAGCGCGCTTTCTCTTGATTTAAGACATCATTTTAAGAGCGTAATTTCTTAGACTTTATATATCTTTTTACATCCTCTCTCTTTCTTAATATTTAAGAAAAATACTAACATGAATATCGGAGGATATATCGAAAAGTGAGTCCTATCAATCCTTTGACTGTTATTTTGTGATTGCATAAGATTTTAATTAAAGACGTACAAAGATCGAAGACCTTAAATATTCGATGGACAAATTTCTCTTCTTGTACAACAATCAAATCCTCGGACGCAACATTAGCGCCGTCTGTGAAAATCCGTAACTAAAAGTTTAAAAATCATAATCTTGGTAAAAATATGGTAAACACTAGAGTACAAGTTAGTACACCAGTCAAGGAGGCCACTTCATGTGGTAATTGTCATCCCATTGTCAATCGAGTGGACGACCATCCAGACCCATGTGTACATGCACTTGCGATGAAAATGGACGATATTTTCAAAGCCGTCCAAACAATTTATACATGATTGGACGAGCGGCCAAAAGGGCTCCCATTTTCGGCCTCTCAAACCGCCACATCTAAAATGAAGAATAGGGAAAGAAAAATACCCCTCTAAGAAGATTGACCACTAGAACGACCTCGGGACTAAAATAGCCTCAAACGATAGAGTCCCGTCACGACTTGAAAGTCGTTTAAGTTTTCAAATCTGAAAGGATAGTCCTGAGAGACGAAACTCTCGGTATTCTCGTGATGAGAAGGAGCCCACGCTCCTTGAAGGACCCTCTCATAGTGAACACCTTCTAATGGCTGTGAGCCGTCCAGTTTCGCAGTTTGTCCAAAATCCATCCGAATTGAGGAATTTTTT
Organism: Nepenthes mirabilis; assembly: GCA_025585075.1. NCBI lineage: Eukaryota > Viridiplantae > Streptophyta > Magnoliopsida > Caryophyllales > Nepenthaceae > Nepenthes > Nepenthes mirabilis. The sequence goes on from JAODPA010067080.1 coordinate 1,122, forward strand.
CAATGAGAAGAGGATGGCAGTTCCTCACCGAATAGAGGGAAAAAGTTGAAAGGATTTGAAATCGTGTATTTGGAGAAGACACTGGAGGAAAAGCCATTGACTTGTGAAGGTCTCCATTTACAATGGAGATCTGTTCGTATTCACTTTCGCATAAGTTTAAGATGCTTGTTCTAGAGTCATATGATGGAAGTTCTGACCCTATAAATCATTTAGATCACTTCTATACACTCCTAAACTTTTAAGGTTTGGATAAGGCAACAATGTGCCTCTACTTTCCCCTAACATTAAAAGGAGATGCCCGAGCATGGTTTTATTGACTTCAACCAAATTCTATCAGGACTTTTTAAAGATTTGGCAGATAGTTTTTTGTCCCAATTCACCTCCAGTAGGAGGGAAGAGAAACAACCATAACATTTGGCTCGAGTTAAGTAAGGGCCAAACTGAAGGCATAAAAAAGTTCCTGGCCAGATTTACGATTGAGGCCAGAAAAATTTTGAAGCTCACCGAAGAGATGAAGCTTAGTGCTTTTGCATCTGTGTTGGAACCCGATGACTTTTTTAGGCACGTGGCCAACAAAAATTCACAAACCTTTAGAGAAATTAAAACTATTGTTCGAGCCTATATAGCAGTCAAGGAAGCCAATGAAACAAAACGGTCGAAGAACCAGCCCCACTAAAAGACAGCGGAAGGAAAAAGAAAAAATGGGGACAATATGGGTCTCCAAGGATCAAGAAAGCAATAGAAGTTCGAGTCGGCACCAAGAAGAAGATTCAAGCAGCAAGATCTGACTCCCGCACCAATATCCTAATGTAAATGCAAGATAAAAAGTTTTTTAAATGGCCAAAAGCATTAAAGAATTCTGATGGTGGTGACCAGTCAAAGTATTGTCACTACTATCGGTGCGGTGACACAATACCGATGACTGTAGGAAGCTACCAAAGAAAATTAAAGAATCAATCCTAAATGGACATCTTAACCAATTTCTACAAAGACACAGATAGACTTCCAGAGGAGCAAGTGGAGATGAGGCCGAGCTGCCAAGGAATCAAGTAGCAATTGGCGTTATAAGCATGATTATTACGCAATTCACTCGAGATGACGTTTTGAAAAATCTGAGAATGGCTATCGGCCACAAAAAACCATGGATACAAAATAGGGATGATATTATTAGTTTTACTAATAAAAATTTAACTCATGTAACATCCCCATATTCTGATCCCTTGGTTATAATTGCACTAGTTTTCGACGGTAATATAGACTACCAATTGAAACGAATATTTATTGATAATGAAAGTTTAAAGAATATATTTTACTTACATGTGTTTTTTAAATTATAATTAAAAAGAAATCAATTAAGGATTTCAGAAGGACCATTGTATGGACTTGATAATAAACCCGTACCCATGTAAGGAGTGATCAAATTAGAAGTCACATTGGGTATATATCCAAGGACAATCATCAGGATGCTTTCATTCTTAATTATAGATCTTTCATTGGTCTACAACGTTATTCTCGGATGACCCTGTTTAATAGTATTCGGAACAGTGACTTCTATTATGCATTTGAAGATAAAGTTTTCGATTCCATTTGGCATCAGAGATGTCTTAGGCAATCAAATGACCAGGCAAACGTTACTTATCTTGAGTCACTCAGATGCCAACAAGTCAACCTAACCAAGACTTTGATTTCCATTATGAGACCACATTATTGCAAACCCAGTCTGAAGAATCAACAGAAAAAATTCTACTAAATTCCGATGATTTTGAAAAGTATATTTAGATCAGGAGTTTTTTGCCTGAACTATTCTGAAGTCAACTTATCGATTTCCTTAGACAAAATTTTGACGTTTTTGCCTGAACACCTGGGACATGTTAGGGATACCGATCGGAATAATGGTCCATAAGTTGAGCCTAAATTTCGGTTATAAACCAATCCAGTAAAATGAAGGAACTACTCGGTCGAAAAGTTGATTGCTATTCCAAAAAAAGTAAAGAAACTCTTAGATGTTTGATTTATTAGAGAAATTCAGTACCCAAATTGGTTATCTTAACAAAGCCTATCCGAAGGATAGCTTCCCATTAAAAAGAATTAATTTACTTGTGGACTCTACGTCTGGATACAGATTGCTCAATTTCATGGATGCAAACTTGAGTTACAACTAAATCCGAATGAATCCAGAAGACGTGGAGCACACGACTTTTATAACTGACCAATGGACATATTGTTATAAAGTTATGCTATTCGGTCTAAAAAATGCCAATGCAACGTATCAGCGCCTCGTCAATAAAATATTTGAGGTATAGAACAGACAAAATATGAAAGTGTATGTGAACGATATGCTCGTGAAGAGAAAAGTGTAAAATGATCATATTCGTGATCTGGACGACGCATTCAACGTCCTAAGGACGCACCAGATGAAAGTTTATCCGACTAAATGAACTTTTGGAGTCACATTGGAAAAATTTTTAGGCTTCAATTTCACACCAAGGAATAAAAGTCAATACTGAGAAGATCAAGGCTACCTTGGACATGAATCCACTTCGGACAGTGAAAAAAGTTTAAATACTAACTGGAAGATTGGTGACACTCTCCCGCTTCTTGGCTAAATTAATCGAGAAACACTTACCGTTCTTCAAGTACCTCGGACAAAGGCCGCCGGTTTTCAATGGATTACAGAATGTGAAGCTGCTTTTCAAAAATTCAAGGAGTATTTCTCACACTCGTCACTATTAACTTCTTCACAACATGGCAAGAAATTATATTTATATCTGACTATATCCGAAACTATCTTAAATTCGGTCCTAATTCGACAAATGTTTGATGGATAACAACCTGTATATTACGTCAGCAAAATCTTGACCAACGTAAAAACTCATTATTCCCGTACTGAGAAGATAGCTCTGGCACATGTACATTACGCCCAGAAACTTTGAACATATTTTCAAGTGCGCAAAATTATTGTCCTGACAGACCAACTATTGAAAGAAATTCTGCAAAAGCCAGAAGTGTAAGGACGATTGTTCAAGTGGGCTATTGAATTAGGAAAATTTGACTTAGAATTTCGACCGACGTCGTCCTTAAAAGGTCAGGCCCTCGTGGATTTTATTGTGAAAACGACGACACCAATTCTGAAAACCCTTGATCCTATTGAGACCGACAGTCCCCAGAGTACTCTAACGTCGACTTTACACATGGACGGCTTTTCAATACAAGTTGATTGTGGAGCTGAACTAGTACTAAAAATGTCCGATGGGTCAAAAATAAAATATTCAATGACCCTTAGATTTCTAACGACGAATAATGTGGTCGAGTACGAAACACTAATTACCAAATTAAAATTGGCGAAGGAGTGCTCGGCTACAAACCTTATAGTATACAATGACTTAAAACTAGTTATTAATTAGGCCTGAGAAAATTTTGATATTATCAACCCACTGCTTTCTCAATACCTCTCTAAAGTCCCAAACTTAATTTACACATTCGATAATGCGGAGATGATTCACATTCCAAGAGAAGAAAACGGAAAAACAAACATATTAGCAAGGGCTGCTGTAACCGAAGACCCAGAGCAGTACGCACAAGAATTGTGCGAAATCCTTAAAGTTTCTAGCATCAATGACCCACAATAAGAAGTCATGCAAGTAACCAGTACTGATAACTAGATGACTCCCTCTATGAAATATCTGTTTGACGACACGTTACAAGAAAATTCAGATGAATCCAAGCATCTAAGAAAGACAGTGGGATGGTATACCATTATTGATGGGAAGTTATACCGACGAGGGTACTCGATATGGACCTACGATGTCTTACACCAGAAGAGGCCAAATATACCCTCGGAGTACATTAGAAGTAAGAACTTTACTTTCAAACTCATGAAGCCGAGGACTAAAAACTTGTGGGGCTTTCTTAGAAGTATGCGTGCAAAAACCTTCACGGTAGTATTATTAGCCGAACATAGATTTGAAGAAACTTAAGTTAGACACATGGTTATTCTAACGTCCTTCGGATCATCTATGGGCAAGGGCCATGAGTCAAAATTAACTTAAGTAACACTTAGAGTCAGACATATAAAATGTCCGACCAGAAAAATAGAGAGAGTCAAATTTAAGAAGTAAATTTCATTCATTGAAAAATGATTACATATACATATAAGTCAGTTCCATTATGAAGAAGGACGAGGACCATGAGTTCTCGGCACAGGTTCCTAATAGTCCACATCATCCCTAAGAATGTACAATACCCCAAAACTATAGCTAGTATTGGCATTCCTCAGATGAAGTGCAGAAATAGGAATATTAAGAGCCAACATTTGTACAATATGTCTACATAATAGCTGCACTTCAACATCTTTGTAACGTCCTCGAGACGAATTGAAGCACGAAGCTTACTTTCAATCTTGAAGTTTTTGTCTCTGAGGAGGGCATGTCTCTACTTTATATCATCTAAGTCACGCTCAAGTTGAGAGATATGCTCCTCAACAGTCAGAAACTTCTCTTTCTCCATATAATTGTGAGCAAATTGGTTGGCGGTGCCAGCGAGATGATTGATCATTTCTTGGAACTGTAGGAAAAATAATACAAGTTAATAAATATGAAGAGAATGATCTAGAAGTCAAAGAAAGTTTCAGACAGTTACCTCAGAAACAAAAATCTTCCCATGAATTGCATCATCTGTATGAGTCTCCAAGACAACTTGGATCTCGGTTGCTGGAGACTCTGAACCACCTAGTTCTACCTCTTCCTCAACTCCTTTGGGCACTACGTCCACCTCAAACACGGGCACCTGGGAGTCAGAACCAGAAGTACCAGCAGCTGGTGCGAGGGTCGCCTCAAATTCAACCTCAGCCATGAGTGACACGTTTGCCATAGTGATTCGACCTCAAACTTCAAGATGGACCTCGGACTCTGGGGGCTCAGGAGAATGCTCATTTGCAGTATCAACCTGAAGTTCTGAAGTGACTATCTTAATCATGTTGGTCACTGGGAACTCGAGTAATGGCACCCCCACATCCTCATCAAACCGAATCTCACTAATTCAAGAAGTTTCCTCAGTAAAAGTAGTTATAATGTCTAGCAAGAACTTCTCAGGCAGCGGCGGCAAAACGGTCAAAACCCTATATAAAGTAACAAGTGGAGTTGGAATTGGCACGACCTCGGTCACTTCTTCAGCAACAGACCCTAGAGGCTCGCCTTCTCTAATTGGCCCGACGGTCTCAAGAACTTGGGTCGAGGAAGATGTAGAAGTTTGGTCAAATGTGACCAATAGACGCTTCCTCCTTATTATTTGATCAATGGTGGCCTCATCCTTAGAACTAGATTCAACTAAGACCTCTTTATTTCTAGCGATGTGGCTGACGGTTCTTTTATTTGAATGCCCTTTGAGGTTTCTTTGTCTTCTAACTTTTTGTATTTGTCCTCGGGATTTTTAGCCGAGAATTCCTTTATTGTGAGCTCATTCGCCTTCCTTTTATACCTTCTCCTAAGAAGAGTCTTTTCCGCAAGAGCCTCAGGCTCTTCAACCACAGGCTCCCACTTAGCTTGTAAAAGAAATTTAGAAAAAAGCCAGCAATTCTTTTTATTTTCATTGAAAGAGTAAACCTTTTCACGAATAAGGTTTGTGAGCTTTTGGACTGCGGCTTTCTCATGGTGGTAAACGTCAGTCTCTATAGTAGTAGAGATCCGACCCCACTCTGTACAAAACTCCTATGTGAACGGAACCGCTAAATAAAAAAATTGGTCCTTCCACCTTTTCGTGGAGCCTGAATTTCCTCCACTCAGACCGTACTCCGTTCTAGGAGATACAGTGATCTAATCTTGTCCTTGCATAAAACGGAACAAGACTTTCACGGCTGTGGCATTAAAAACCACGCCATGAATTTGAGAAAAAATGCATAAAGAAATCATGTACCTCACGCTGTTTGGTGGAAGTCTGGCTATTGGTACATAAAACTCCACCATTATTCTATAAAACTCTAGAGCCAATGAAAAACGAAGACCACCCGTGAGATGAGTCTCGTATATGGTGATATATCCTTGTGGAGGAGAAGAAGCTCGCCCATTCACTCAAGGCAAGAGATACACCATAGAACTTAGAATCTTGTACGGAGCTCAAAAGTATTCAACATCAGTGAAGGTTAGAATCTATTGGATGTCTTCAACTCCTGACGCTATAGAAAGTTTCTAACGAGAGAAGGCAAGAAAAATATTCCTTAAACATTTGAGCACCAATTTAGGCATAGGAAAGAGCTTTAAATGACATTGTTCGATTTCAAAATTTAAAAGGCGCACCTCATCATGGCACTAATATGTGTCGGCCGCTCATTCGCTTCGCTAAATGTCAAATCGCCCGATGTCGATAATAATGCTTGTGCGTTTCCAATGAGCAATTCAATATTTGAAGCGACGTGTATTTAATACAACAACTGACGGTTAGAACATAGATCATCGTGTTAATTACTTTCATTCGATGAAAGACTTCGGACTGAAAATTTTTATTCGATGAGAAATTGGAGCTTGCCAAATAAGATTTCGGACTCAGATAAAAAGAAGCTTTTGAACTTCATACCAGAAGGTTGAATTTTAAATCTCCTAATATGGAGAGCTAGTAATGGGTATTATATTCATCGGCCCAAAGAAGTCAGCCCAATACAATTTCGGACCAAAAGACAAAGTTTAACGGCCAAAAATGCTTACACAACCCATTTCAATAAATATGGACAAAGTCAAATTAACGGCCCATGACTGTTCTTCAATTAACAATATCGGACGTTAGTTTTAACCGCTGTCGTGATTAAGATAACGGTTAACCGTTTGCCAGTTTTTCTAACGGTTAACCGCAATCCACCTTTTATAAATATCCATCCTCTCCATCCAAAAGGGACAACTTAAGATCTTTCAGATTAAAGTACATAAAGACGCTAAGTGCGCACTCTCTCTTAATCTAAGATGCCATTTCAAGAGTGCAATTCCTCGGACTTTATACACCTTTTTACGTCCTCTCTCTTTCTTAATATTTAAGAGAAATACTGATTTGAGTGTCGAAAGATATACTGAGGAGTAAATCTCATCAATACTTTGACTGTTGTTTTATAATTGCATAGGATTTTGATTAAAAACGTACGAAGACTGAAGACCTTAAACATCCGACGAACAAATTTCTCTACCTGTATAACAATCAAATCCTCAGATGCGACACTTGGTATATTATATCAATTTTAATTTCAACTCATCACATTTAAACCCAATGTTTAGGTTAAAAACATCTAGAAATATAACAATATTTAAAACAATGAAATTTGATTACGCAGTTTTAAATTAGTATTGAAGTTTTAAAAATCAAATCCTAAAAATATAAGAAAAAAAATAAAATTAAATTTAATACTCTCTTCAATCTCACATCAAGTACTTTCACGCTTCCCCTTTTCCAACCACAGAAAATGAAATGTCAATTTTATTTTTCGTGATAATTACAATACAAAAATCACATCGTTGTTGACTGAAAATTGCGTTCAGCCAAAATCAGGTCGTACGGATTTGGACACGGGAGCAATCTCGTACTCTTGAATCATCAGCTGCTGAAACACGATTTGGAATTCGTCAATTATGAATTTGTTTACAGGCTCCTAAAACGGGGTTGTCCAAGGGTGGAGCGTCCGGTGGTTGAGCTGCTTCTGAAAATGGCTGCTCATTGTGCAGGAGAGAGTGGTGGGGAGGACGGAAACTCCTGGTGAACAAACAGGCAATTGTGACGGGAAAGTTTGGCGCCGGTATTCGTTATTTTTCGGCGACATTACTTCCGAGGCCACGAGCTAAAGGTTTTCCTCTCCGCATGAACGCCAGCCATTTGCAAAGAACCATCGCCGAAGATTCAGAAGCTCTCACCAGAAAGGCGCCGTTGTTGCTTCTCAGGAGCCTTTTCCCCTACTGAAAGTGAAAGGCTCCCAGAGAATCTCTCTCTAGGATCTCTCCTCTGCAGAGCTATTATGGTCCCGCTTAGAGGCTTTTCCCCTATGGAAATGACCTACCCCCAACAATCTTTCTTCGAAAATCGTTACATTTGATCTTTTCCTGTTTCTATTTGGTTTTGATGATTTCGAAAATACAATTTTCGATTGCGTGCTAAGAAGGCAAGGAGGACAGACTGCAGAGCATCGAGCTCAACAAAGACAGGAGGCTGCCCCCAATGGCTAAACCTGCCTTACAAGAAGGCTTCATCAATAATGATTCTCTGGATTTTTGAGGGTGGAATGAGCCATTTGCAGTACTCGATATCCGGGTTGCTTCTCATCCTTGCGAGGTGATCTCCCGCTCCACTGCATTCCTTAAAAGACATGCACAACAGTGCAGCTCCAGGCCTTCTTCATAAGCTCCTGACAGTCGGCCATGAGGGCTCCATTTCTTGATTATCTATTGGGGAGCAAAACTTGGCGACAGTAATAAAAGAGTCAGATTCAATAATAATTCCTTTGAAGTCGCAATTCCAAGCTTCTTTGAGAGCCCAGAAGATAATTTTGAGTTCCGCCATTGTGATGCTTATCTTACATATGAGTAACGAAAACCCAGAGAGACATGCTTCAACATCCTCCCGGGCAATACCTCCATTGCTGACAGAGTTGTCTGCATCTGTGCTAACATCTTTGTTAATCTTGCTCCACTCTCAGGGCGATGGTTTCTAAGGAGAACCACTTCCTCTGTTCGTTAGTGAGCGGCCTGCTCTTCAGGACCAAGCCAGAAAAAAAATTTAATTTTCGAGAAGTCATGACTCCTGCTTCAGATACTTCAATTTTTTTTACCAATTGAAAGATCGAACCAGAACCAAAGCATTTGTAAATCCACCTCACCTAAATTTTATTGAGCTCGGCCATGTCCGAGTACTTCTTAGTTGATTCTTGGACCGATGCTCCTAGTTTAAACTGGCTTATTCATTTCTTTCTTATCACTCCTAGTGTTGAAGTGGCTATTTGCAGAAGAACTGTATGTTTTTTTCATGTTAATCCCTTTTTATGGACTGTTCCGTCCGAATCACCAATTTGTAAAAACTGACAAAGCCTAAATATAAAGATAGTGAGATTGGGGGGGGGGGGGGGATGTATATATATCACCTTGCCAAAGTAACTTGGAAATGATCAATATGTGATTTAAGAAAAAAAAATGTAATAGTATAGAAGTGTTGGATACAATATTAATTAGATTGGCCCAATTCATTAACTTAGTAAGTAAATGGATGATAGATTTAAAAAGGAAAAAGTATTAAGTGCCTGTTAGGTTTAAGTTTAAATAATAGAGAGTTTTGTCTTAACCTAACTTTAGCTAGAATAGATTAAGATTAAATGGACGATCGAATGGTCAAGTGATTATTAAGCTAGTTAAGTTATATGCCCGAACGGTTATATATCCAAATACCATGTCAAGTTGTCTATCTCACCTGACGGCTTGTATACTCTATAATTAGTTCAAGTGAATATTTTTGAATTAATCATCGTCAACTGCTCATTATCATCAGTTTAATTATTAAATGTTAATTGCTTCTAATTAACCCAATAATCAGTTATATAATAATAGTTAAATTAATT
>JAODPA010067081.1:0-30000 GCA_025585075.1 Nepenthes mirabilis
CACTAATAAAGTTTTATTGACGAAGGGTTATCGAAGGAAAATAACCTGGTTCGTCACACTCGAGCCCGACAGAGAGCGGCAATTCCAATAGCTACTCGGCTCGCCGCAGGCTCGGGCAAGCTAGAGGGTGCAAATTCCAGTGTGGTTGTGCCCAAAGCATGCTCGTGCGCGAGTCTAAAAATTTCCAACTGACTTACTATTTTCTATTTTAAATAGGAAGAAGGGAGAAGAGAGGGGCACAACACAGTAGGGGAGGGGAGGAGGAAGGAGAGGAAAAAAGAGAATGATGAGGAAATTTTTAGCGACTTCCAGCCAGATCAGAGTAAGAAAAATAATAAATCAAGCTGAGTAAAGGGTACACCAAGCTCTGTCTTTCCTTGTTGTTGCTTTTTGATATCTCCATTTTGGGTAGTATTGCTCTAATACCCTTTTCCTCTAAGATTTGTATGTAAAATCGCATGTTTTCTAATTCTCTCATGAATTTATAATTAATTTGCATGTTTAATTATGAGTATTATGATTTATGAGTTTGATTTCTTGGTATAGCCCACGTTTCATCTTCGAATCTATTCTGAATATTTTCTCTCAAACCCTAGCTTGAAAATGAAGGAATGAATGTTGTATAATTTAAGTTATGGGATGTAAATATTATTCTATGAATTATTTAAGCCTATCGGACGATTTTATCTAAAGAATTATTAAAAGATATGTTGTTTAAAATTATTGAGAACTCTAAGGCTATCTAAAGGACTCGGTTATGAGATGTTAAAGTGGTGCTCAAAGAATGATGAATTAAGACTAAGGAATAAGAATCAAGATTCCCCAAGTTAAGCTAAAATCAGAAAGAAATTGGACCAAGGATTAATATTCGTTGGGTAACATTCTCTGGCATGCAATTGATATTACAGTGGAAACTCAAGGATTATCCTGGCCGCATAAGGTAGCGGGTAATATTCATTGGCAAGCCTTAGAATGTTACATTGGTAATTGATGATAACTCTATCCATAGAGTGATATATGGTTTGCCTTCTTCGGAGCATTACTATGGAGGATAAGAATTACAAAGTTATGATCATCCTGCCCTCAAGATGTAAAAAAGGAGGAACCCATGATCATCCTACCTTCAGGATGTAAATGAGAAATGAATAAGAATTAAAGCCTTTGATTGTGTGGAGTGAATACAATTTATCCTCAATTATTCACTTCCTTAACTGGTAGGGCCTACTAGCCCTGATCCCTCAAGATATTAAAAAAATTATGTTAAAAGACAAGTAAGTTCTAAGCTATCCCATGATTTCAGCATAGTTTTCTGACTAAGAATTAGAAGAAGAACTAAATAAAGGAAAAGATAAAATAAACAAAAATAATACTTTGTCCACGAGCTCGTATTTATATATCGTTTCATGTTTTTGCCTTATCTATATCCATATTTAGCCTCCTAATCCTTTCGATGTCTCTTTATATATATGTGTGTGTGTGTGTGTGTGTTTTATATAAAAATTTATATGACTTGTTTTTTTGGTACCTTCCTGAGCATAAAGCCCACCCCTTGCTATTTTTGCCCCCTTCTAGATGGTACCAATAAGCCAATGCCTGATGAAAGACTAAAGGTTGGGGATAGCTAATGCAAGGTTGCTGGACCTTGAAGACTTGGAAGTTTTGGATGTGTTGATGTAATGTGAATGTAAATAATTAATATTTTGGATAAATATTGTGTATTAAATTATGGCATGGCATGATGTAACTTATTATGGATTTATATTATGCTTCCGTAGTTTATTTGTGGTTATAGTAATGCTTCCGAAGGTACAACGTTAGGTTTTGTACAGATTCTGGATGACATCTCTCATTCGATCCAATATAGTAGTTAAGATTACTGTATTGGAACCATAAATGAAATGACATTTGATTGTGATCCTGTGGATGTGTTGTGGTTAAATTTTTGAGGTTCATTTAATTATATGTATTGTAAGGGGTTTATTGTCTAGGTTATATGTATGGCTATTGTCCATATTCCGGGGAGACTCTGTCTAAGTTTCTACAGAAATTAATATAATTATAATTATAAGATAATTTGGTCAAGTATGATTATTGACGGAAGGTTATAAAGGATTATGACCCATTCTGTTACAAATGGTATCAGAGAATAGTGATATCCTAGATTTGATTTGATTCTTATCTGGAAGCTTAGGTTAGAATAAGATAGACTGAATATGTAGATAAAGATGTAGGATGATTAAGCTCAATTGGATAATTTTAGGTATCTTAGTTTGTATAACTTAGGCAAGAATTATGTTGGGATTAGTTGATTAGTTTGATTGTCTAGCCTATAATATCCTAGTTAGTGTCGGAGCTATGAGGTAATCCGAGTTGTTCATATTTAAGGAAGAATGGTAACAATAGAAATGCTGCCTATAAAGAGGGATATGTGTGGTGGTGGTCAACTGTGGGATCAAGGGGCAGAGTATTTAGAATTTTTTGAAAGATAACAAATTGTATGGAGGCTATGGGGCAGTGGAACTTAGCCCTAGTTTTAGTTCTGCCTCGGGCTTAAACTCATGCTAATCTTAGGGTGTCTGTTTATAAAGAAGGAGTCCCAAAAAATATAGATAAGCTTGTACCAAGTGTCAGAGATTTGGAGATCAGGAATACATAAAGAGAGAAGTTGTAAGGAGACGTCTTGAGGTTTAAATTTGATTGATACCAATTTAGTATTTAAGTTGATTGACATCGATTTAAAGCCTAGGTTAATCAATTTTGGTTCAAAGTTCAGGTTTGATCTATTCAGGGTTGAGGATTTTCAGACTAGTAATTCGTTAAGAAGAAATACTTGGTCAACCAAGCAAGTAAGATAAGGTGGAATTGATGACTCAAGGTCAGTGTAACTTGGAATCGATTTTGGTGTAGTGAATTTGAAAATGTCGATTTATAATCGATTTAGTAGTGATTGAGTGCTTGAATTTTTGAGTGGTACAAATCCTGTTGAAATTGAAATGGTGCTCATCGATGCTGGTGTGAATTGTGTTGGTAAGATATTATGCTTTGCAATTAGGATATGAAATTTCGAATATACAGAATAGTTGATCGAGTAGCGACAAAATTACTATAGTTTTACCTGGAAATTGTTTAATGAGGATATGCGCCAAGTCTATTTGGCAAATAAGACCACCTCTTGAAGTCATTCAATGGTCACTAAGGAGTTTGGCTGTGTAAGTCTTTGAGGATGTTTCTTGGAGGAAAAGATCAGACTGATTTGTCTTTTGATAGGTAATTCGAGGTTGTGTTGGAAATCAACACTAACTTTTGAGGATTTGTATGGAATTGAAGAAGCATAGGTTAGGTGCCATTACGAGATACTTTGAAGCCTTTGGGGTAGTAAGATGAACTAATGAGGTTCCATGTTGATGATTAAAAGTTAGGTTGCTCAGGTAATAAATGATTTGATAAATGAGCATTGGGAAATAAATAAGTGACATGTTTGATCAAATGCAAAGACTTGATGATATCTAGAATCGATCTGTATTTAGAATATTATTAATTGTGAATAATTGAAGGTTATTCCCATGGCAGCATTTGAGATTAAAATATGGCTGTTATTAGTTCTGGTGGTGCCATTTTGGTTTTATGGCATTTTATGGACTTCATGAACTATGAATGGTAGTAATCCTTGAGCTCAATGGAGGAAAGAATGTGGGTTTAGTTAATGAAGAATGTGATGTGGGCATGAGGCTTCTTTGGTAGCATGATTGTTGGTCGAAAGACCATCGAAGCATTGGCTTATTGAGAAGATTGATTAATGTCGCCTAGGAGTGTAGAGCTGTGAGTCGTTTGGCTTAGAAGCGATTGGTATTCATAGAAATAGGGCATGTGAAATTAGCCTTCGAGGAATTAAGGGTACATTGTTAACCATATTGTTTGGGTTGACCCCTGATGGTTTAGTGAGTTATAGTAGAATGTAATATTTTTTAGGAAGGTTAGGATTATGTTATTCTTGCATTGTGGTAGGTGGTTACCCTTGAATCAAGTGGAGGGAGAAGCCCATGATTCAAAATTGCTTCATCCATAGTTAGGGTTAGCTGACGAGGTCCATGCTTTGAGGATTTATAGGTTTTTCTTATGGAGATAGTTATTGTCCAATGATTCTAAAGGTCTGAGGAGTTGTATCATAAAGAAGAAATAAGTATGAGATAATGCAAGTGGTAATTTGAGAACTGTAAAGGTGGATCTCGGCATCTTTTGAGGAAAGTGGATATTATGATTGATAATTGATATCGGAAGTCATTAGATTTACTATGTCTTTAATGTTTCACAGGGGGTGTTGTAGAGTGAATCTAGAGTAGATACTAACATTTAAGCAAATGGGGTTCTTTACTTTTGGCTTTGGGAGGAAGAATTGTATTTGAAGACTAAGTCTATGAAATTATGAAATAAAAAGTCCTTATGGTTTTGTTTCATGATGATTAGGATGACTCACTTATCGTGATTATGGATGATGCATTCGGATTAACTCAATTGGCCCATCAGTATGCCAACGAGATCTTGAGGTTGCTAAGTATTTGAGTTTTGTGGTTTTGGGTGATGTCCTAAAGCTATATTAAATTTTTGAGTAATTGTTACAATTGTAGTTTCTAATCTAGCTATAATTTGAGGATTTATGGGCTTTGCATTCGTGGTATGGATATCATGGGACCTTTTTTGTTATGGCTGATGTATAATCTAGGTATTCAATATGAATCAAAGGATGTAAGTTGTAAGAATATCTTTAATACACAAATAAATCATTAGTCAGAATAGCGAAAGTGTGTGTGAGCTCACAACTTCCATAGGTCTTAGGATATGATTGACGCTAAAAGTGAACGACCATGTTTACAATGTAGGTATATACTGATTAGCTGATAAGTTGCCCATTCATTGACGATTTGGATCATGTGTTTCAGGAATATGTTAGTTTGTCGACATACCAACGAAATAATAAGAATATAAAGTGTTTTTACTTTGAGGATTGATTGTGATTGGAGGTTTATGTCAAAATCTTAGTCAAGTCCAATTTCCTGTGGGAATTTAATTAGAGAATTTGGGCGTTAAGTTGAAGAGATATGGTAGTGAATTACAATTGGATGATTCACAGTTAGATAATTAATCAGAGTTGCACAGCCAAAGCGTAATGAACCCATATATTTTAAGATTCAATTTGAGAATAAAAATGAATGATCATTTGTGAGGCCTAATTAACTTTAAGTAACGTGAAATAATAATTATTAGCTCGCTTGGGGTTTTAAGCTAAGTCTGAAAGGTAGTTAATAAATATGGGTTGCTTTCGAACTTGATAGATTTAGATTTTTGATAGAGTGTATCGGGTAATAAGGATTAGAATAATTCAAATGCCTATGGTTCTCTGGGATAATCATTTAATCGAGGAAGTGACTTGAGACTGCTAGGAAGAATTTAGAAAGATAACCTTCGATTATGAAATTTCGAAGATTGTTAAATTTTGAGGATAAAATTTTATAAGTGGAGGAGAATTGTAAGGTACCAGTTCCTAAAACATAGTAATTCTAGTAATCAAATTAATATAATTAAGTTTATAAGGAATTGATTAAGGAAAAATGGAGATTTGATCATAGTTGAGGAAAATGATGGTTGTGCTCACTACAAGCTTGAGCCTAGTGAAGAGCACCAATTCCAGTAGCTATCGGGCTCGCCGCAGGTTTGAGCCTAGCAGAGGGCACCAATTCCAGTAGCTACTGGGCTCACTGCAGGCTTGAGCGAGTTGGAGGGCGCCAATTCCAGTGTGATTGTGCCCGAAGCGCGCTCGATCGCAAGTCTGAAAATTTTCCATTGACTTTCTGTTTTTTATTTTAAATAGGGAGATGGGAAAAGAGAGGGGCACCATGTAGCAAAGCAAGGGAGGAGGAATGAGAGGGGAAAAGAGGAGGAGCAAATTCCAATGACTTCCAACCCGATCAGAGTAAGGAAAATAATAAATCAGGCAGATGTAAGTGTACCCTAAGCTCTGTCTTTCCTTGTTGTTGCTTTTTGATATGTCTATTTTTGATATTATTACTCTAATACCCTTCTCCTCTAAGATTTGTATGTAAAATGTCATGTTTTCTAATTTCCTCTTGAATTTATGATTAGTTTGCATGTTTAAGTATGAGTATTATGAGTTATGAGTTCGATTTCATGGTATAGCCCACGTTTCATGTTTGAATCTATTCTGAATATTTTCTCTCAAACCCTAGCTTGAAAATGAAGGAATGAATGTTGTATAATTTAAGTTATGGGATGGAAATATTATTCTATGAATTATTTAAGCATATCGGATTATTGTATCTAACAAATTATTAAAAGATATGCTGTTTAAAATTACTGAGAACTCCAAGGCTATCTGAAAGACTCAGTTATGAGAAGTTAAAGTGGCCCTCAAAAAATGATGAATTAAGACTTAAGAAAAAGAATCAAGATTCCCCAGATTAAGCTAAAATCAGTAAGAAATTGGACTAAGGATTGATATTCAATGGGTAACATTCTTTGGCATGCCATTGATATTATAGAGAAAGCTCAAGGATTATCTTTGCTGCGTATGGTAGCGGGTAATATTCATTGGTGAGCCTTAAGATGCTACAATGGTAATCAAGGATAACTCTATCCATAGAGTGATATGTGGTTTGTCTTTCTCAGGGCGTTACAATGGAGGACTAGAATTAAAAAGTTATGATCATCCTGCCTTCGGGATGTAAATAAGGAAGGAACACATGATCATCCTGCCTTCGGGATGTAAATAAGGAAGGAATAAGAACCAAAGCCTTTGATTGTGTGGAGTGAATATAATCTATCCTCGATTATTTGCTCTTTCAGCTGGTAGGGCCTACTAGGCCCGGTCCCTCAAGATAATAAAAAAAATTATGTTAGAAGACAAGTAAGTTCTAAGCAGTCCGATGATTTCAACATGTTTTTTGACTAAGAATTAGAAGAAGAACTAAATTAAGGAAAATATAAAATAAACAAAGATAATACTTTATCCACGAGCTCATGTTTATATATCGTTTCTTGTTTTTGCCTTATCTATATGCATATTTGGCCTCCTAATCCTTTCAATGTCTCTTTATGTATATATATGTGTGTGTGTGTGTGTTTTATATTAAAATTTACATGTCTTATTTTTATGGTACGTTGATGAGCATAAAGCTCACCCCTTGCTGTTTTTTCCCCATTCCAAATGGTACCAATGAGCCGATGTCTAATGAAAAGAGTAAATGTAAGGGATAGATAATGCAAGGTTGCTGGACCTCAAAGACTTGGAAGTTTTGGATGTGTTGATGTAATGTGAATGTAAATAATTAATATTTTGGATGAATGTTGTGTATTAAATTATGGCATGGCATGATGTAAATTATTATGGATTTATATTATGCTTCCACAGTTTATTTGTGGTTATAGCTATGCTTCCACAAGAACAGTATTAGGTTTTGTATAGGTTCCTAGATGGAATCTCTCATTTGATCGAATATAGTAGTTGAGATTATAGTACTGTAGCCATAAATGAAATAGCATTTGATTGTGATCCTGTGGATGTGTTGTGGTTGAATTTTTGATGTTTATTTAATTATATGTATTGTACAGGTTTTATTATCCAGGTTATATATATGGCTATTGTCCATATTCAGGGAAGACACTACCCAATTTTTCGTAGAAATTAAAATAATTATAAGATAATTTGGTCAAGTATGATTATTGACGAAAGGTCATAGAGGATTATGACCGGTTCCATTATAGTTGCTCCCTTGCCGCGCCCAGCAGCACTATGTCACACCCATGCTAGTGCGTTGTCGATCCCAACGGTGCCCGCATCGCTTGTCGTGCTCTAGCAGTTCCATTTTTGCACCGAGCATGCTCCCAAGAATGCCCTTTTCATGCAAGTGTCACGCCCAACAGCACTGGTGTTGTGCCTGTGCTGGTCCCTTGTCGCTTCCAACAATGCCCACATCACTTGTCGTGTTCTAATGGCTCCCTTGTCTTGCCTAGTAGCTCCCTTGTCGCACCCAATAGCACTGTTGTTGTGCTCGTGCCGATCCCTTGTCACTTGTCGTGCTCCAGCAGCTCCCTTGTCACGCCTAGTGGTGCTGCTGTAGCACTAGTATTGTGCCCCACGAACACCCTTGTCACGCCCAGCAGCTCCCTTGTCGCACCCAATAGCTCCCTTATCACACCCAGCAGCTCACTTGTCGCACCCAGCAGCACTAGTGTCATGCGCGTGCTGGTCCCTTGTCACCCATAGAGGTGTCCGTGTCGCTTGTCATGCACTAGAGGCTCTCTTCTCGCTCCCAATAGAGCTCCCAGGAATGCCCTTGTCATGGTAGTTCACGCCCAGCAGCTCCCTTATCGTGCCCAGCAACACTGGTGTCATGCCCGTGCCGATCCGTTGTCACTCCCAACAGTGCCCGTGTCACTTGTTGTGCTCCAATAGCACCCTTGTTGCACCCAACAGTGCTCGTAAGAATGCCCTTGTTGCACTGGTGTCACACCCGTGCTGGTCCCTTGTTGCTCCCAGTGGTGTCCGTGTCTCTTGTCGTGCTCCAATAGCTCTGTTGTTGCCTAGTAGCTCCCTTGTCGCATCCAGCAATGCTAGTGTCGTGCCCGTGTTGGTCCCTTGTTGCTCCTAGCAGTGCCCTCGTCGTACTTTTTGTGCACCAGCAGCTTCCTCATCGCACCAAGTAGTGCTACTACTGCGCTGTTGTTGCATCCCAACAACGTGATTGTCGAGCTGGTGTCGCACCCCAACAACGTTGTTGTCGCGCCTAGCATTGCCTGGGTCACTCCCTAGGAACGCCCTTATCATGCTTGGTAGCTCCCCAGCGTGCCACAATAGTGCCCTTGTCCTGCCGAACGCATCCTTGCGGTGCTTGAGTCATCCCCAGCAACACCCGGGTCGATCCAGCACCACCCATGTTGTATCCTTGTGGCACTCAGTAGGTTCCTTGTCACGCCCAGCGATGTCCTTGTCGCACCCTAAGACACCTATGTTGCACCCAAGCAGCGCCCTTGTCTCCCAGGGAGCACTCTAGCAGTGCCCTTATTGCACCCAGTAGTGCCCTTTTCAGCCCCATGTCCTACCCGACAATACCTAGGTCTCTCCCCAGCACCGCTCGTATTGTGGCCAGTAGCGCCTCCGCACTCCCCACCGTTGCCCTTGTCAAGCCCGACATGCCCTAGCTGATCCCTTGTTGCCCAACTCTAACGGATTTCGTCATTCAGAATAGGAACAGAAGCCCAAAATCTGACTGAAGGATCTAGAGAAAAACAGACATAGTTTTCCCTAAAACTAGGCTAAACAGAAATGTAAACCTGTACAAAATCTGTATAACAAATTGGTACATGCACACAGCTGTCCACAATACCACCGTTTTCCTACAACACATATTTATAGGACCACAAGAACCATCCATGGCCTTAATTTAACAATCCTATCAACTATACCAGAATTCAGACAAGGGATGTCGTCTAGGACCTATACAAAAAACCATAAAATATATTGTGGAAGCATCTATATCTAAGATATAATCTGCAAAAGCATAAATACAGTTTTTAACAGTTTGCAGAACAAATATAGTCATTAATATGTAATTTCCTTTACAAAATTTTACGGCATATGCAGAACTATAAGATTTTCTAAAATACTTCAAGATAAATCTTTGAGACTTCACTGAGGCTCTAGAACCTTCCTTGCTAATCTCTAGCTACACATGGTCCTACAGTGTCTTCTCTTTATCCTTATCTGGAGGGAAAAAATAAAACAGTGAGCTGAAGCCTAGCAATGTACTAAAACATGCAGAATGTAGTGATCTCATGCAGAACAAAATAAAGTAAGGCAGGCACAGTTGCATTTAAAGTATAAATGCGATAAGACAATGATTACAGAAGTATTAGCAGAATATAATTGCAGAAGATAATAGAAATGCCAGGGGAAAATAGAAACATACACATGGTTCATCATAAGAGCATGATTCTACATGAACAGGCTTTCAAAAATCATTAATTATGCTTTCATGCAGAACATATGGGTAGATGAGAAA
Source organism: Nepenthes mirabilis (assembly GCA_025585075.1). Lineage (NCBI taxonomy): Eukaryota > Viridiplantae > Streptophyta > Magnoliopsida > Caryophyllales > Nepenthaceae > Nepenthes > Nepenthes mirabilis. The sequence continues at coordinate 10,074 of JAODPA010067081.1, forward strand.
GAACATGTGCAATAATCATAAGGAAAGCATAATTTTTCCTTATAAATAGGTTTTAGGGAACATAAATCATGCTAGGACAGAAAACCACGTTAATATTAGATCAGAAGCATAGAAGCAGTTCATGAAAACAGGAGCAAAGTATGAATCTATTTAAACATGCAACCGTTTCATAAAGCAGTTCCAAATCTTAGTGTTTTCATCAGAAAACTCTAATTAAATATCCTAAGGACCCAACTAGCATATCCTACTAGTCGAGGAGGGATGAATGATCGATGATAGATTGTATTCACTCCATACAATCTAAGGTAAAAAACAGTAACAGTAGATCCCTTCTCGTGGGATTGATCCCTTCCGTGGGATCCAGAAATAGTATCCTCCCTGTATAACGCTCCGAGGACGACGGACCATGTATAACTCTATGGATAGAGTTATCCTCGATTACCACCGTAATGTCCTAAGGCATGCCGAAGAACCTTACTAGACCGTATGTCAGTCCTGGGTCCTAGTTAACAGTATTAGAAATAGTTTCTTCTTATTTCTTAACTAAAAACCCTTTTCAGTTCTAGAATTCAGTTAGAGTTTCACAATAACTCTTCAGTTCGGTTCAGAATATACGATAACAGTTTGAAACTCTTCAGTTTTGCTTCAGAATATACAGCATTAGATTAAAACCCTTTAGTTTTGCTTCAGAAATCCATAGTAATTTACCAGTATAAGTCCGTGTAAACTTTTCAGAAACAGATTACACCATGAGTTTTACTTCAGTACAGATTGACTTTTATATAACAGAAATTACGGGTAAAAATCATTAAAAGCCATCATTTTCGTACCTAGAGTTTGGCCAAAATTAACAGACGATAAATGGACACTTAACATGTGCATTTTCATGAAATCGATGCTAGCTATTACAGTATATACATGTAAACATGAAATCTGTCTAATTAATTTATAAAAACAGGTTTTATTTATGCAGAACATGGAGAATGATGCTTTTAGGGCATAAATATAATTTCAGAGATAGTAAAATACTATAAAAATGGTAAATAACATCTGGAGTACACTTGCCTGAACTCGATCTACGGTTATCGAGACTTAGATCGGGACTGGACGGCTGATTTTTTCCCTTTCCTTTCTCTTCTCCCTCCTTCCTCTCTTCTCTCCTTTGGTTCTGCCGAGCTCCCCAGAAACCAAAACCCCTAAATCACCTTAAAAATTGAAAGAAAAAGGGCTCATGTGCACATCATGTGATCGGTGCGCGAGCAGCACTGCTCGAGCTCACTACTCGAAACCTGAGGTCACTCTCGCCTCGCCTCGGGCGGCCCGCGAGGGGTGCTCACACAAATTTGCACCCACCTGGTGCACGAGCAGTGCTCGAGCACCCGGTGCTCCCTTGGTCCATTTTGCCTCGTTTGCTTTGATACCAAATCTTCCAACATTATTAAGCCTAAGCATGAATTTCATTCATATAAGTAATCCATAATTATCATATCTTGGGATCGGGATCTCACACTAGCAGTTTCCTTGTCACGCCCATGCTGCTCCCTTGTGTCACCCCAGCAATGCCCTTGTCGCGCCCAGTAATGTCGGTGCCGCACCGGTGTTGCACCCATGCTGGTCCCTTGTTATAACTAGCAGCGTTCGTGTCACTTGTCGTGTCTAACGTTCCCTAGTAGCTCCCTTGCTGTACCCCATTAGGGCCATCTTATGCCTACCAGTGCTGGTGTCATGCTCGTGTGGCTCGCTTGTCTCGGCCAAGCAGCGCTCTTGTCGCGCCCCAACAACAACCTTGTCGCGCTCCATCTATGCCCTTGTCGTGCCTAACAGCGTTGGTGTTGTGCCCATGCCACTCCTTTGTTGTCTCTCAGCAATGACCTTGTCGCGCCCCATCAGTGCCCTTGTCACGCCCATGCTGCTCCCTTGTTGTATCCCAACAGTGCCCTTGTTGTGCCCCAGCAACGACCTTGTTACGCCAAGTAGCAGTTGGGTCACTCCCCTGCACAACCAATGTCGCGCCCAACAGTGCTTGGGTTACTCCCCAACACAACTAGTGTCACACCCAGTACCTCCAAGAAGCGCCCAGCGCATCCCAGGGTCACTGCCTAGTACCACCAATGTTGCACCCAGTAGCTCCCCAATGTGCCCGAATACCTCCCATGTTGCGCCCAGTGCGTCCCAGTAGTGCCCATGTCATGCCTAGCAACGCTTGGGATGCTCCCTAGCTCGCCCCAACATTGCCCTTGTCGTTCCTTACACATCCCAGCAGCTCCCTTGTTACGCCTGATAGTGCCAGAGTCATGCTAGGGTCCTTCCCCAGCACCACCCATGTCGTGCCCTTGATGTACCCAACGTGCCCCCGTAGCGCCTTGTCAGGCCCAACGTGCCCCTATAGTGCCCTTATTGCACCTGGGTCGATACGGAGGCTTTGCAAACCCTTATCCTGTCAATCATCTCAGCACGTCGTTCCCAATGACATGGCATGCTCGGTGATACTTGCTCATCCCTAGGTTTTGCCCCTGCGACACGGCCTGGATTTATGGGGTATTGTGTGGCCTCATCATGACATGTCTCGCTAATGCACATGGTCTCGGGGTAGACATCTTCCGCCAATGCCTTTCACTTTTCCTTAGTGAATATGGATTTTTACACATTTTTGCCCTCAATAATTGAACTTACAACCCCCTCCTGAACTCAAATCATGATCATAATACATTTAAATTTTCTACACAATTTATGCTAATTTTTGGAAAAAAAAAACTCGTCATTCAAACAAGTCTTGATAGAGTTATTAATTTTTAAATTTTCACAACGTTTAAGAAATTATTAAAATATTCTCTCATTGTTGAAAAAACCTGAGACTTGGTTTTAAGCTACTCCTAATTTTTATCTTTCTAACAAAAAAACAATCACCTAAAAACGTTACTAGCAACTATAAAAAACCCCAATGTTAAAGTTAGGAGGTCCAATGTTTACTCTTTCCAAGGCCTAAAAGGCCTCGAATCCTCTATATGGGGGAGTTGCTTCACTGTTGGGGCGTGTTAACACTGCCACCCACACATTTCACCAAGGCACACCGTGCATGGTGATGCGTGTTTCGTGTTGCTCATATGTGTTCCGCAACATCGTGATTTCACGGCCTACGTTTCTATGCACTCGATGTATACCACTCGTATGCTTGGTTTGTCCCATCTATTGTTGCTTCACTGAAGGTGCATGTCGGCATGCCATGCATCATGCTACATGTCCCATGTTGTTCCTAAGTGTTTTTCCATGCCATGATTATGTGGCCCGGATTCACATCCGATGCATATCGATTGTGTGCTTGGGTTGTCCCGACTATCGGTGTCTTTCTACATGTGCATGTCAGCATGCCTTGCATGGTGATGTGTGTGCCGCGTTGTTCATACGTGGTTCACCACACCATGATTTCACATCTTGGGCTTCCATGTGTTCGGTGCGTGTCAGTCTCGGGTTGTCCCATCTATCGGTGTTTTGCTTAAGGTGCAAGTCGGCATGTCATGCATTGTGCTGCATACGTCGTGTTGTTCATACGTGTTTTGCCATGACATGATATCGTGGCATGGGTTTCCATGTATTCAATGCGTGTCGGCCATACGCTCGGGTTGTCCCATCTTTCGGTGTTTTGCTGTAGGTGCAAGTCGGCATGACATGCATGGTCTGCGTGTGCTGTGTTATTCTTACGTGCTTTACCATGCAATGATTTCGTGGCATGGGTTCCAAGCATTCGATGCATATTGATCATATGCTCGGGTTGTCCCATCTTGGGTTGTCATGTCTAGCAGTGCTCATAAGGGAACTTGGCAAGCTGTTTTCGCTGGCATTATAATTCACTTGCGGATCGACTACTGAGGCTCGAATGAGCGTACATGATGGCGTGTGAGCAGTGGTAGGCTTGTGTGAGTTGTTAGGCTTTTCGTCCATGCATTGAGCCGAATGCACACGTGCCTCTTCACCAAAAGGCCAAGGACTTTGTGCCTTGGTTGATGTGTGGTTTCTATGTTGCATACCCATTTGAAAGAATTTATCATGTTGGGAAGTTACCTTCTGCTTGGTGTCCCATGGGGGTGTTGGGTAAACGATTCATATGGCTCATTGTCCACCCACATTTTCTATGCAACTAAGGTGGGTGATGGGCTTTTGTGTGTTCTCTCAGATGCAAAAGATTGAGATACAGGTTATGTGCGAAAAGCCTCATCAGCTCGATCGCTAGAGATACAAATGATAATTGTACACTTGTTAACCTCTTGACCAGTGTTCAAATTGGTTGGCAAGGCTATTGATCGTTGGAATCAAAGAAGAAATGTGACCTTGTTGATCCTACCAGTAGTCATATGCTTGTTTCAAAGATTATCCCATGCATGTATAAGTATGAACTAATTCAGACGGTAAAATTGTGAATGGCTCATTAAATCAGTTACAGTTCGTTTGATGGTAGCCGCTACTCTGATAACCTTAGTAATTCTAGAGATAATATGTGAAACAAACCCCGACTTCTAGAAGGGATGCATTTATTAGATAAAAGGTCGACGCGAGTTTAACCTGTTGCTATGATGATTCATGATAACTTGACAGATTTCATTGCTTTGACACTGGCGACACATCATTCAAACTTCTACCCTATCAACTTTCGATGGTAGGATAGTGGCCTCCCATGGTTGTGACAAGTGACAAAGAATTAGGGTTTGATTCCGGAGAGCAAGCCCGAGAAATGGCTACCACATCCAAGGAAGGCGGCAGGATTGCAAATTACCCAATCCAGTCATGGGGAGGTTGTGATAATAAACAACAAAACCGGCCTCATTGAGTCTGGTAATTTGAATGAGTATAATCTAAATCTTTTAACGAGGATCCATTGAAGGGAAAGTCTGGTGCTAGCAGCCGTGGTAATTCCAGCTCCAATAGCGTAAAATTAAGTTGTTGCAGTTAAAAAGCTTGTAGTTGGACCATTTTGATGGGGTGACCGGTCTGCCTCCACTAAGCACCGATTATCTCATCCCTTCTACCGACGATGCACTCCTAGCCTTAATTGGTCCAGTCATGCCTCCGGCGCTGTTACTTTGAAGAAATTAGATTGCTCAAAGCAAGCCTAAGCTCTTGATACATTAGCATGGGATAACGTCATAGGATTCCGATCCTATTCTATTGGCCTTCGAGATCGGAGTAATGATTAATAGGGACAATCAGGGCCATTCGTATTTCATAGTCAAAGGTGAAATTCTTGGATTTTTAAAAGACAAACAATTATGAAAGCATTTGCAAAGAATATTTTCATTAATTAAGAAGGAAAGTTGGGGGCTTAAAGAAGATCAGATACCGTCCTAGTCTCAACCATAAACGATGCCGACTAGGGATCGACAGATGTTACTTTTAGGACGTTACCAGCACCTTACGAGAAATCAAAGCTTTTGGGTTCTGGGGGGAGTATGGTCGCAAGGCTGAAAGTTAAAAGATTTGATGGAAGGGCACCACCAGGTGTGGAGCCTGTGGCTTAATTTGACTCAACACGGGAAATCATACCAGGTCTAGACATAGTAAGGGTTGACAAACTAAGAGCACTTTCTTGATTCTATGGGTGGTGGTGCATGGTTGTTCTTAGTTGGTAGAGTGATTGTCTGGTTAATTCCATTTACAAATGAGACCTCAACCTGCTAACTAGCTATGTGGAGCTATCCCTCCATAGCTAGCTTCTTAGACGGACTATGGCCTTCTATGCCACGGAAGTTTGAGGCAATAATAGGCCTATGATGCCCTTAGATGTTTTGGGACGCACGCACGCTACATTGACGTATTCAATGAGTCTATAGCCTTGGCCAATAGGCCTAGGTAATCTTTGAAATTTGATAGTGATGGGGATAGATCATTGCAATTATATGTCTTCTACAAGGAATTCCTAGTAAGTGTGAATCATCAGCTCGCGTTGACTACGTCCCTGCCCTTTATAAATGCCGCCCGTTGCTCCTATCGATCAAATGGTCCAATGAAGTGCTTGATTGCGGTGACATGGGCGGTTTCCTGTTGGTGACGTCATGAGAATTCCACTAAATATTATCATTTAGAGGAAGGAGAAGTCGTAATAAGGTTTTCATAGGTGAACCTCAGATGGATCATTGTCGAAAATTGCTAAGCAGAACAACCCATGGACATGTTGAAATAAATCATTGGGGGTGCGGCACCTAAGGTGGTGTGGCACCCTCAACTACCGACCGAGCCCTCACCTTATAGTCTGCTCTAGGAGGGGTAATGGGCATGCCGGGTTAGGATTGGCATAAGAATGAACCCTGACGTAGAGCATGCCAAGGATCAGTAACATAGTGAGCGTTGCATTGCCACTGGATTCCCGGTGAGTGAGGATGTGACCTGTTATATTTGAATGACTCTCGACAACAGATATCTCAACTCTCACATCAATGAAGAGCATAGCAAAATGCGATACTTGGTATGAATTGCATAATCTTGTGAACCACCGAGTCTTTGAACACAAGTTGTGCCCGTAGCCTCTAGGCTGAGGGCACATCTTCTTAGGCATCACGCATAGCATCACCCTCAACCAAGCCATTGTGTCTGCGCATGCTAGGTTGGGGTGGAGAGTGGCCTCCCATCTGTTATTGTGAAGTTGGCCTAAAATCAGAGCTCAGCTACTGCACCACGATGTTCGGTGGTCGACAAGGTGAAGGCAAAGGTTGCATCACGTCGCTTTCAGCGCGTCGCCTATGAAGCTCACTTGACCCCGCCGCATCGTCTGTAAGTCACCAACGTAGCGACCCTAGGTTAGGTGGGGCTACCCGCTGAGTTCAGGCATATCAATAAGCGGAGGAAAAGAAACTTACAATGATTCCCCTAGTAATGGTGAGCGAATTGGGAAGTGCCTAGCTTTAGAATTGGGCAGTTCTATTGTCTAAATTGTAGTTTGGAGAAGCATCCTCCGTGATGGACCGGGCCCAAGTCCCTTGAAAAGGGGCACAAGAGAGAATGAGAGCCCCATTGTGCTCGGACCCTGTCGCACCATGAGGCACTATCAGCGAGTTTGGTTGTTTGGGAATGCTGGCCCAAGGGGTGGTAAATTCTATCCATGGATAAATAACGGTGAGAGACCGATAGTGAATAAGTACCGTGAGGGAAAGATGAAAAAGACTTTGAAAAGAGAGTCAAAGTGGGCTTGAATTTGTCGAGAGGGAAGCAGACAGAGGATGACAATGCACCTCGGTCGGATACAAAATGGTCACAAGCCAGCCCACTGATCAGCTCGAGGTGTGGACCTACGCAAATTAAGGGGACGGTTAAAACCCAAGAGGTAGACGAGCTTAGGAGCATCGTCCCAGCAATCATGGAAGGCAGCATGTGCCATCACGGCGTGCTTGACACCTGCACACTTCGGTCATCGGCTTGCAGGCCTCCCATTCAGCCCATCTTGAAACAAGGACCAATGAATTTGACATGTGTTTGAGTCAATGGGTGAGTAAACCCTTACGGTGCAAGGAAGCTGATTGGCGGGATCCTCTTACGGGCTGCACCGCTGATTGACCTTGATCTTTTAAGAAGGGTTTGAGTGAGAGCATACTTGTCAGGACCCGAAAGATGGTGAACTATGCCTGAGCGGAGCAAAGAAAAAGGAAACTCTGGTGGAAGCTTGAAGCGATATTGACGTGCAAATCATTCGTCTGACTTGGGTATAGGGGTGAAAGACTAATCAAACTATCTAGTAGCTGGTTCCCTCCAAAGTTTCCCTTAGGATAGCTGGAGTTGGATTGCGAGTTCTATCAGGTAAACCCAATGATTTGAGGCATCAGGGGTGCAATGCCCTCGACCAATTCTCAAACTTTAAATAGGTTGGACAACGCGGCTACTTCGTTGAGCCGTGACACGAAATCGAGAGCTCCAAGTGGGTAATTTTTGGTAAGCAAAACTGGCGATACACGATGAATAGGAGGCCGAGTTATGGCGCCTGATTGTGCACTAAGCTAGATCCCACAATGGATGTTTGTTGATTTAGACAGTAAGACGGTGGCCATAGAAGTCAAAATCCGCTAAGGAGTGTGTGACAACTCACTTGCCAAATCAACAAGCCCCAAAAATCGATTGCGCTTAAGCATGTGACCTACACCCAGCCGTCGGGGCAAGTGCTAGGCCCTGATGAGTAGGAGGGTGCGGTGGTCATTGCAAAACCTGTGGCGCGAGCCAGGGCAGAGCAGTCGTCGGTGCAAATCTTTGTTGTAGTAGCAAATATTCAAATGAGAACTTTGAAGGCCGAAGAGGGGAAAGGTTCCATGTGAATGGCGCTTGATCATGGGTTAGTCGATCCTAAGAGATGGGGGAAGCCCGTCCGACAGCGCGCTAGCGTGAGCTTTGAAAGGGAATAGAGTTAAAATTCCTGAATCGGGACGCAGCGGTTGATGGCAACGTTAGGGAGTTCGGAGAAGTCGGCGGGGGCCTTGGGAAGAGTTTTCTTTTCTATTTAATAGCCTTCCCACCTTGGAAATGGCTCAGCTGGAGGAAGGGTCCAGCAGCTGGAAGAGCACCACATGTCGCATGGTATCCAGTACTCCCCCGACGGCCCATGAAAATCTCGAGGACCAAGCGCTGACCACACCCGATCGTACTCAGAACTACATCAGGTCTCCATGGTGAACAGCCTCCTATTGATGGAACAATGTAGGCAAGGGAAGTCGGCAAAATAGATCCGTAACTTCGGGAAAAGGATTAGCTCTTAGGGCTGGGCATGGGGGTCAAAGTCCCGAACCCATCAGCTATCGGTGGACTGCTCGAGCTGACTCTACGGCGAGAGCGGATCACCGTGTGCCGGCTAGGGGACGGACTAGGAATGGCTCCCTCGAGGGCCTTCCCCAGGCGTCAAACAGCCGACTCAGAACTGGTACGGATGATGGGAATCTGTCTGTTTAATTAAAACAAAGCATTGCGATGGTCCTTGAGGATGCTAACGAAATGTGATTTCTACCCAGTCCTATGAATGTCAAAGTGAAGAAATTAAACCAAGTGCGGGTATACGGTGGGAGTAATTATGACTCTGTTAAGGTAGCCAAATGCCTCATCATTAATTACTGACGTGCATGAATAAATTAACGATATTCCCACTATCCCTGTCTACTATTGAACGAAACCACAGCCAAGGGAATGGGCTTGGTAGAATTAGCAGTGAAAGAAGACCCTGTTAAGCTTGACTCTAGTCAAACTTTGTGAAATGACTTGAGAGGTGTAGAATAAGTGGGAGCCCTTAGGCAAAACTTAAATACCATGACTTTTAATGTTATTTTACTTACTCCGTGAGTCGAAGATGGGGCATGGCCCCTCTTTTTTTACAGAAGGCTCGCCCAGTGGACTGATCTGTGCATGGACATTTTCAGGTGGGGAGTTTGGCTAGGGTGGAACATCTGTTAAAAGATAACATAGGTGTCCTATGATGAGCTCAACGAGAACAGAAATCTCGTGTGGAATTGAATGGTAAAAGCTTATTTGATTCTTATTTTCAGTACGAATATGAACTGTGAAAGCATGTCCTAATGATTCTTTAAACCTTTAGAATTTGAAGTTATAGGTGTCAGAAAAGTTACCATTGGGATAACTAGCTTGTCGTAGCCAAGCATCCATAGCGTCGTTGCTTTTTCATCCTTCGATGTCGGCTCTTCCTATCATTGTGAAGAAAAATTCACCAAGTGTTGGATTGTTCACCCACCAATAGGGAATGTGAGCTAGGTTTAGACCATCGTCAGACAGGTTAGTTTTACCTTACTGATGATACAGTGGCGATGGTAATTCAACCTAGTACGAGAGAAACTGTTAATTCACACAATTGGTTTTCACGCTTGGTTGAAAACAAGTAGCATGAAGCTATCGTGTGCTGGATTATGACTAAATGCCTCTAAGTCAGAATCAAGGCCAGAAGCAACACATGCGCTCGCCACTCATTTGCCAACTCGCAATAAGGCCCTAACCCCCAAGGGCACATATCATTGGCCAAGCCCCCGTGGCAGATGTACCGTGGTGGCCACCTAGAAGTATAATTTCCACCAAGTGGTAGGTTGAATCATTTGCAGATGACTTAAATATGCGATGGGGTATTGTAAGTGGTAGAGTGGCCTTGCTGCCATGATCCATTGAGATTCTACCTTACGTCGCTCCGATTCATCCCACTGCCACAGCTATCCACCCCACTCTGCATTACCCTCAGGATGCTCCTGTGAAAACCAATAACTTTTCAAGGCAGGATTACCGAAATGGAACAGAACGGAGCACCATCGACCATGTCCATAAATTTAAGGGCATGTCCCTACCGCGCCCCAACAATAATCCAATTCGACCATGTCATGCAACTACCACAACAACGTCGTGTGTCGAGCAATGCCTGTGTCACAATCTTATGTGCCCCGCAACATGCCCCACCCATGCCTTACATTGCATCATTGTCTTGACCCACTAATGCCCTTGTCGTAGCCAATAGCGTCCATGTCGCTTGTTGTGCTCCAATAGCTCCCTTGTCACACCCAGTAGTGCTGGTGCCATGCCATAGGAATGTCCTTGTTGAGGCAGTGTCGCACCCAGCAGCTCCCTTGTCATGCCCATCGACTCCCATGTTGCTCCCAAAAGTGCTCGCATCGCTTGTCGTGCTCTAGTGGCTCCCTTGTCATGCCCAACAGTGCTGGTGTCGTGCCGATGTCATGCCCCGCATCTCTCTTGTTGCGCCTAGCAGCACTACTGTAATGCTCATGCTAGACCCTTGTTGCTTGTTGTGCTCCTACAGCTCTCTTATCATGCCCAATAATGTTGGTGTCGCATCGGTATCGCGCCCCTGGAACACCCTTGTTGTGTCGGCATCGTGCCCAACAACTTCCTTGCCGCGCCAAGCAGTGCTGGTGTCGCACCAGTGTCGGTCCCTTATAGCTCCCAACAACGCCCATGTCGCTTATCATGCTCTAGCAGCTCCCTTCTCGTGCCCAGCACTTCTCCCAGGAATGCCCTTGTCATGCCGGTGTCACACCCAGTAGCTCCCTTATCGTGCCAAGAGGCGCTGGTGTCGCGGCTATGTCAGTCCCTTGTCACTTTGAGTAGTGACCGCATCACTTGTTGTGGTTCAACAACTCCCTTGTTGTGCCCAGCAGTGCTAGTGTCGTATCGGTGTCTTGCACAATATCTCCCTTATCATACCCAACAGCACTGGTGTCGCGCCCATGCCAATCCCTTGTCGCTTGTCATGGTCTAGCAGCTTCCTTGTCACGTTGAGCAGTGGTTGTCGCGCTCGTGTCATGTCCCAGGAATGCCCTTGTTAAGCTAAAGTTACACCCAGCAGCTCCCTTATCGCACCCAGCAGTGCTGATGTCGCGCCAGTATTGGTCCCTTGTCGCTCCTAGCGGTGCCTACGTCGCTTGTCGTGCTCCAATAGCTCCCTTGTCATGCCCAACAATGCTCTCAGGAACACACCCTTTTCACGCCCAGCAGTGCTCCCAAGAATGCCCATGTCACACCTAGTAGCTCCCTTGTTGTGCCCAACAATACTGGTGTCGTGCCCTTGCTAGTCTCTTGTCGCTCATAGCAGTTCCTGTGTCACGCTTTTTGTGCTCTGATAGCTCCCACATCATGCCCAGTAGTGCTTGTGTAGGGCCGATGTTGTGCCCCAGCAATGTCGTTGTCATGCCCAGCAGCGCCTATGTTGCTCCCTACTAATGCCCTTATCGCGCCCAATAGCTCCCCAGCGCACCCCAGCAGTGCCCTTGTCATGCCCAGTGCATCCCTACGATGCCTATGTCATCCCCAGCAATGATCGAGTCGATCTAGCTCCACCCGTGTCATGCCCTTGTGGCACCTAGCAGCTTCCTTGTCACGCCCAATAGCGTCCTTGTCGCACCTTGCAACACCTGTGTTGCACCTAAGCAATGCCACTGTCACTCAAGGCACGCTCTAGCAGTGCCCCTATCACGCCCAGTAGTGCCCTTGTTGCCCCCGGGTCATGCCAAGCAGTGCCTTGGTCGCTCTCCAGCACAGCCTGTGTTGCACCCAGTAGCCCCCTAATGCACCCCACTGATGCTCTTGTTGAGCCCTACGTGCCCCATCTGATCCCTTACTGCCCAATAACTACCGTGTTGCACCCGTGCTGCTCCATTGTCACACCGCAACAGTGCCCTTGCCATGCCTAGCAATGCCGGTGTCGAACCTGTGTAGCAACAATACCGGTACCTTGTCACAACCAGTATCCCGTGTCACTTGTTGCATTCAACATACCCCAGTAGCTCCCTTGTCGCGTCCCATCAGTGCCCTTATTGCACCCAGTAGCGCTAATGTCATGCCCGCGTAGCTCGCTTGTCATGGCTGAGTAACGCCCCTGTTGTGCCCCAGCAACAACCTTGTCATGCCCCATCAATGCCCTTGTCGCAGCCAGTAGTGCTGGTGTCGCACCCATGCTGCTTCCTTGTCACGTCCCATCAATGCCCTTGTTGTGCCCAACAACGCTGGTGTCGTGCCCGTGCAACTCGCTTGTCGTGGCAGAGTAGCATCCCTATTACAACCCAGCAACAACCTTGTCATGCCTCGTCGGTGCCCTTGTCGTGCCTAGCAGCACTGGTGTCGCGACCATGCCACTCCCGTGTCACGGCACAGTATTAACCTTATCGCACCCCATCAGTGCCCTTGTCATGCCCATGCTGCTCCCTTGTCGTGGTCCAACAGCACCCTTGTCGCACCCCAATAATAAGCTCATTGCATCGGATAGCACTTGGGTCACTCCCCAGCACAACCAATGTCACGCCCAGCAGCACCTAGGCCACTCTCCGGCACAACCAATATCGTTCCTAGCACCTCCCATATCACACCCACTGCATCCCAGCAGTGCCCAACAACGCCTGGGTCATTTCTCAGCACCACAAGTGTCGCACCTAGTAGTTCCCCAGCACGCTCCAGCACCTCCCATGTTGCACCCAGCGCATCTGAGTAGTGCTCGTGTCGAGCCCAGCAACGCCTGGGATGCTCCCCAACTCACCATAGCACTGCCCTTGTCACTTCCTGTGCACTCCAACCATGCCCAGCATCTCCCTTGTCACGCCCGACAGTGCCCGAGTCATGCCCAGGTCATTCTCTAGCACCGCCCATGTCTTGCCCAGCGTGCCCCCACAGCTCCCTTTTCGCGCCTGGTTCTACACGGAGGCTTTGCAAAGCCTTGCCGCATCGATCATCTCGGCTAGCGATTCCTAACGACATGGCAGGTCTTTGGTGATACTTGCTCAGCCCCGGATTTTGCCCCTATCGGCACGGCCCGAATTTATGGGGTATCATGTGACCTCATCATGACACGTCTCTCCAATGCACGTGGTCTTGGGGTAGGCATCTTCCGTGAATGCCTTGCCCATTTGTTTGTAGATATCATCCCAATAATCTTGCCCTCATCTCTCTGTGCATGCTTAGAATAGGAAAACACCACTTTTCCTAGTGAATACAGATTTTTGCACATTTTTTGCTCTGAATAATTGGACTTACGACCCCTTCTCAAACTCAAATCATGAAGCCAATACATCTAAATTTTTTCCACAATTTATGCTAATTTTTGAAAAAAAAGCTCATAATTTGGACAAGTCTTAGCAGAGTTATTAATTTTAAAAGTTGCATGATGTATGAGAAATTATTAAAATAACCCCTCATAGTAAAAAAATCTGAGACTTGGTTTTAAGCTACTCCTAATTTTTATCTTTCTAACAAAAAAATCAACTAAAAATGTTACTAACGACAACAAAAAATCTCATTATGAAAGTTGAGGGTTCCAATATTTACTCCTACCATGGCCAAAAAGGCCCAGAAGCCTCTATCTGGGGAAGCTCCTTGGCTGCTAGGGCATGTCGACCCTGCCACCCACACATATCACCAACACACACTGTGCATGGTGCTACGTGTTCCATGTTGCTCACACATGTTCCACAACGCTGTGATTTCACGGCCTTGGTTTCCATGCACCTAGTGTATACCACTCGTACGCTCGATTTGTCTCACATATCATTGCTTTGTTAAAGGTGCATGTCAGCATGCCATGCATCTCGCTACATGTCCCATGTTGTTCCTACCTGTTTTGCTACGCCATGATTTTGTGGCACGAGTTTACATCCGGTGAATATCGGTTGTGTGCTCAGGTTGTCCCGACTATCGATGTCTTGCTGCATGTGTCTTGTTGTTCATGTGTGGTTTGCCACACCATGATTTCATGTCCCAGGCTTCCATGCATTCGGTGCATGTTAGTCTCGGGTTGTCGCATCTATTGGTATTTTGCTGTAGGTGTAAGTCGGCATGACATGCATGGTGCTGTGTGTGTCATGTTGTTCATACGTACTTCGCCACACAATGATGTCATAGCATGGGTTCCATGCATTTGGTGCATATTGGTCGTATGCTTGGGTTGTCAAATCTACTGGTGCTCATAAGGGAACTTGGCAAGCTGATTCTGTTGATGCTATAATTCGCATGAGTATCGACTGTCGGGGCTCGAAGAGCATACATGATGACATGTTAGCAGTGGTGGGCCTGTGTCGGGGCTTGAAGAGCTTTGTGCCTTGGTTGATGTGTGGTTTCCTATGTCGCATACCCACTTGAAAGAATTTATCTTGTTGGGAAGTTGCCTTCTACTCAGTGTCCCATGGGGGTGTCGGGTATACGATTAGTAAGACTTATTGTCCCCCCATGTCGGGCTTTTTACACAACTAAGGTGGGCAATGGGCTTTAGCGTGTTCTCTTGGATGCAGATTGTGATGGACCGGCCACATATTCCACCACATATGGCCACCGTCAAGCCTATTCTTTACGTCGAATACAGTAAAAATACTAACTGGGTGATCATAAAAATTTTTCTTTTCTTTTACATAAACCTTAAATTTTATACATAGGATCACTTAAGGCCGAACTCCTTGAGTTGGACCTTAAAGTGTTATTCTCACACTTGGCCGGCCAACATTAAGGTTGGTCGGACATGAAGACTTTGACATGACATGAGATGCTACTAGAAATATCAACTTCATTCATCCATATTATAATTACGGAAACATGCTAATATGCATAAATTCTTTTACAACGGAAGTGTATTACAAGTCCTTCTCAAAACATCAAAAGAAAATACATCAATTTCTTCACTGATCGGTTCTAGCTAACTATGCCGTCCAGTTACTTCATATGACTCTACTCAGTTTTCGCCCTCCATAAGTTTCTCCTCATCTGAAAAATTTCAAGAGTGAGCTACAAAGCCCAGCAAGGTACCCACATGCAGAAAATATTAACATACATATAATCGGATCAAAGTAGAGGTTCATAACATGAACATAGCATACAAAAATCATCATATCCTTCTGTCTTAAGTTCAGAATTCCTTGTCCTTATTCTTATTATCTTGTCTTCAGAAAATTCATAAAAGTTGAACGAAATACTTATCATCTTTAGGGACCGAACAGGAGAGGACAACATCGAGGAAGGGTTGTGTGCTACCCCACAACCTATAGCCGTATCCTCTCATTATGCTCCCCGAGGCGGGAGGTAATGCCTTTCACCGGGTATACGGGGCCGTAGTCCGAAAGCCTTGTGCCAACAAAAATTCCCCCGTAGCCCAGGGGCAGTCCTCAAGTGTTACTCCAATATCCTTCATCCATCTTTAATAGCAAATTTAATGGAAACTCGGTTCTTAGTTCATATATTTCATTGGCCATTCATCATAGTTCAAAAGTCGGAAGTTGTAGAGTTCCACTTGCTGTCCGAATTACATACATTTTTCCTTTTTCTTATAGTCTTTGTTCTTAACTTCAACAATTGAAATCCGTATAGCCTTTCTTTTAATATCTTGAAGCCAGAGGTCTTTTTCTAAAAAGCCGGAGTTGTTTTTCTCAAAAGCCGGAGGTTTTTTTCTTAAAGTCGGAGGTCTTTTTCTCAAAAGCTGGAGTTCTTTTTCTGAAAAACCGAAGGTCTTTTTCTTAAGAGCCGGAGGTCATTTTCTTAAGAGCCGGAGATCTTTTTCTGAAAAGTCGGAGGTCTTTTTCTGAAAAGTCAGAGGTCTTTTTCTGAAAAGCCGAAGGTCTTTTAAACATGCAGTAGACAGACATCTTAAAACGTGCAATTATCGAAGTTCATGCATATCGGCAAATAACCATACTTCGTACTTAAAGAAATTAGACATCATGAATAATAGGGCTTCTTTAAACCTGCGGTTAACAGAAATTCTTCCTTAATTCAAACGATCAGAACAAATATCATATATGCCATAACATAAGTTCATCAAAAATCCTACATACTTGCATTGCAAACATGAGTATACTTGCATTAAATCATGATCTTAAAATGAGGGGTGAGTACACTTGCCTGAATTCCTTTACTTTGTCCTGAAATTCTGGTTTTTCCTTTACTAGAAACTCGATTGAAAGCCTCTTCCTAACCTTTTTTCTTACACTCTCATTCCCTATTTATAGGCCTTTGGTCTAATGGCAGTAGGTAGGGCATGTCAACCACTTCAGGGGTGGTTGGGAGTTGGTTACCTACTCAGGCATGGTCATTCTGACTCTACTTTTCGTAAGGACTTCCGTATTATTTTCGGTCAGCTGGCATTGACCGGTTATGTCTCCTTTTATTGTCTCATTATTTTCGGTCTCCATTTTACGCTGATTCGCCTCTAATTCTTTTAAATGTTCTTCCTTCATTTTCGGTCAACTAGTGTTGACCGGATTAGGTTTCTCTTTCGTGTTTCTGGTCAACTGGCCTTGATTGGATTCAGTTGCTCCTTACATATTTCGGTCAACTGGCGTTGACCGGATTTTACTTTATCTTTAATATTTTTGGTCAACTAGCATTGACCGGATTACTTTCCTTCTTTCCCTTCCGATCAACTAGTGTTGACCGGATAAAGCCTTCCTTCAATCTTTCCGGTCAACAAGCGTTGGCTAGCTTACGCCTTCCCCTCATGCTTTCCGGTCAACAGGCGTTGACTGGATTATACTTTCCTTCGCCTCAAAAGATTTTGGTCCTCATATTTTTTATGACAGAAGATCCAAAAAATTTGATACCTTACACATAAGATTGAGATACAGGTTATGTGTGAGAAGTCTCATAAGCCCGATCGCTACAGACACAAATGACAGTCAGACACTCATTGGCATCTTGACTGGTGTTTAAATCGGTTGGCAAGGCTTATTGTTGTCAGCATCAAAGAAGGAATGCTACATGGTTGATCCTACCAGTAGTCATATGCTTGTCTCAAAGATTAAGCCATGCATGTGTAAGTGTAAACTAATTCATATGGTGAAACTGCGAATCGCTCATTAAATAAGTTATAGTTTGTTTGATAGTTCATACTACTCGGATAACCGTAGTAATTCTAGAGCTAATACGTGCAACAAACCCCAACTTCTGGAAGGGATGCATTTATTAGATAAAAGGTCGATGTGGGTTTAACTCGTTGCTCTGATGATTCATGATAACTCGACGGATTGCATATCTTTGATGCTAGTGATGCATCATTCAATTTTTTTCCCTATCAACTTTCGATGGTAGGATAGTGGCCTACCATGGTGGTGACGGGTGATGGAGAATTAAGGTTCAATTTCAAAGAGGGAGCCTGAGAAAAGGCTACCATATCAAAGAAAGGCAGCAGGCGCACAACTACCCAATCCTAACAAGGGGAGGTAGTGATAGTAAATAACAATACTGGGCTCATTGGGTCTCGTAATTGGAAGGAGTACAATCTAAATCCCTTAACAAAAATCCATTAGAGGGCAAGTCTGGCGCCAGTAGCCATGGTAATTCAAGCTCCAATAGCATATATTTAAGTTGTTGCTATTAAAAAGCTCGTAGTTGGTCCTTGGGGTAGCGCGATTGGTCGGCCTCTAGTGAGCACCGATCGTCTTGGCCCTTCTACCAGCGATGTACTCCTGGCCTTAATTGGTCGAGTCGTTCCTCCAGTGCTGTTACTTTGAAGAAATTAGAGCGCTCAAAGAAGGCTTAAACTCTCGATACATTAGCATGGGATAATATCATAGGATTTCGATCCTATTGTGTTGGCCTTCGGGATCAGAGTAATGATTAATAGGGATAGTTGGGGGCATTCTTATTTCATCAACAGAGGTGAAATTCATGGATTTAGAAAAGGTGAACAACTGTGAAAACATTTGCCAAGGATGTTTTCATTAATCAAGAATGAAAGTTGGGGGCTCGAAGACGATCAAATACCATCCTAGTCTCAACCATAAATGATGCTGACCAAGGATTTGCAGATGTTACTTTTAGGACACCACCGGCACCTCATGAGAAATCAAAGATTTTGGATTCCGGGGGGAGTATGGTCACAAGGCTGAAACTTAAAGGAATTGACAGAAGTGCGCCACTAGGAGTGGAGCCTGTGGCTTAATTTGACTCAAAATGGGAAAACTTACTAGGTCCATAAATAGTAAGGATTGACAGACTGAGAGCTCTTTCTTGATTCTATAGGTGGTGGTGCATGGCCGTTCTTAGTTGGTGGAGTGATTTGTCTGGTTAATTCCATTAACGAACGAGACCTCAGCATGCTAACGAGTTATGTAGAGCTATCCCTCCACAGCTAGCTTCTTAGAGGGACTATGGCCTTCAAAGCTACGGAAGTTTGAGACAATAACAGGTCTGTGTGCCCTTTGATGTTCTAGGCCGTACACGCGCTACACTGATGTATTCAATGAGTCTATAGCCTTGGCCAATAGAATCAGGTAATCCTTGAAATTTCATCATGATGGGGATAGATCATTGCAATTGTTGGTCTTCAATGAGGAATTCCTACTAAGCTCGAGTCATCAGCTCTTGTTGACTACATCCTTGCCCTTTATACTCACCGCCCATCGCTCCTATTGATTGAATGGTCTGGTAAAGTGTTTAGATTGTGGTGACGTTGGTGGTTTCCTGCTGGGGATGTCATGAAAAGTCCATTGAATCTTATCATTTAGAGGAAGGAGAAGTTGTAACAAGGCTTCTGTAGGTGAACCTATGGAAGGATTATTGTCAAAAATTATAAAGCAGAGCGACCCATGGACATGTTGAAATAAATCATTGGGGTGCGGTGCCTAATGTGGCGCAACACCCTCAACTACTGACCTAGCCCGCACCTTATAGTCTGCTCCAGGAGCGGCAATGGGCGTGCAAGGTTAGGCTTGGCACAAGAACAATCCTCGGCGTAGATCGTACCAAGGAATAGTAACACAGTGTGCATTGCCTTGCCGCCGGATGCCCAGTGAATGAGGTGGCGACCTATCAAATCTAAATGACTCCCGACAATATATATCTCGATTCTCGCATCGATGAAGAACATAGCAAAATGTGATACTTGGTGTCAATTGTAGAATCCCATGAACTATCGAGTCTTTAAACACAAGTTGTGCTCGAAGCGTCTAGGCTCAGGGCATGTTTGCCTTGGAGTCACGCATAGCGTCAGCCCCAACCAAGCCATTGTGTCTTTGCATGCTAGGTTGGGGCGGAGAGTTGCCTCCCATGCGTTGTTGTATGGTTGGCCTAAAATCAGAGCTCGTGACTGCGCCACAACATTTGGTGGTCTATAAAGTGAAGACAAGGGTTGCATCATGTCGCGCTTAGCACATCGCCCGTGAAGCTAGCATGACCTCACTGCGTCATTCGTAAGGAACCAAAGCAGCAACCCCAGGTCAGGCAGGGCTACCCGCTAAGTTTAACCATATTAATAAGTGGAGGAAAAGAAACATACAAGGATTCCTCTAGTAACGATGAGCGAATCGGAAGTGCCTAACTTTAGAATTGAGTGGCTCTGTCGTCTGAATTGTAGTTTGGAGAAGTGTCCTCTACAATGGACTAGGCCCAAGTCCCCTGGAAATGGGCACCAGAGAGGGTGAAAGCCCCATCATGCCTGGACCCTGTCGCACCACGAGGAGCTGTTTGCGAGTTAGGTTGTTTGGGAATG
>JAODPA010067081.1:32500-33602 GCA_025585075.1 Nepenthes mirabilis
ACTAACTTGTGGTAACCGAGCGTTCATAGTGACGTTGCTTTTTGATCCTTCGATGTTGGCTCTTCCTATCATTGTGAAGCAGAGTCCACAAAGTGTTGGATTGCTCACCCACCAATAAGGAACATGAGCTGAGTTTAGACCATCATGAGATAGGTTAGTTTTACCCTACTGATGGCAGTGTCGCGACAATAATTCAACCTAGTATGAGAGGAACCATTGATTTACACAATTGGTCTTTATGCTTGGTTGAAAAGCCAGTGGCATAAAGCTACCGTACATTGGATTATGACTTAACGCCTCTAAGTCAAAATCCAGGCTAGAAGCAACGCATACGCTCACCGCTCATTCGTCGACGCGTAGTAGGGGCCTAGCCCCCAAGGGCATGAGTCATTGCCCAAGCCCCCATGGCGAATGCACTACATTGGCCGCCTAGAAGTATAATTTCTATCGAGCGGCATATTGAATCATTTGCAGATGATTTAAATATGCGACAGGGTATTGTAAGTGGCAGAGTGACCTTGTTTCCATAATCCACTGAGATTTTTCCCTACATCAATCCGATTCTTCCCTCCCCTCCAAACCGTGCAATGATGCAAAAAAAACTAAAGCACGGGGATGGATGGCCATTGCCACAGGTATCCAGCCCGCTCTGCATTACCTTGAGATGCTCCAGTGAAAACCACTAACTTTTTAAGGCAGGATAACCAAACCAGAATAGAACGGAGCACCGTTGGCCACGTCTCTAACTTTTCAAGGCATGTCCCTGCCGCATCCCAACAATAATCCAATTTGACCATATCATGTAACTGCCACGGTAGTCTCATGTGCCCAGTAGTGCCCATGTCACGATCTTGTCACGCCCGAAAATGCGCCCCACCGATTCCCTATGTTTTGCCCCTGTCATGACCCACCGATGTGCTTATTGCGGCGAGTAGTGCCCGTGTCGCTTGTTGTGCTCCAGCAGCTTCCTTGTCGTGCCCAGCAGTGCTAGTGTCACACCAGTGTTGTGCCTTAAGCACAACAACTTACACATGCACACAACTTAAGCACATACTTCCAACACTTTATATACCAACCATATATATTTTTTATATATATTTAT
>JAODPA010067082.1:0-10695 GCA_025585075.1 Nepenthes mirabilis
CAAAATATATTAATATATAAATGACTCGATGAGATTCATTATAAATTGATGGGTCCAATAACCTAATGAACTGACCCGATAGAAACTCAGCAAAGTTCCACGAAATTTGAAGCCTAAAAAGTATCATGGTAGGCCCAATCAATAGCTCAAACTGCTTGACCCAGAGATGGCCTGGTAGCACAGCAGTTCAACCCAGAGAAGGCCTGTAGGCGATGCTTACTGCATTGGGAAGAACAATCACAGCTCAATGAATATTACCCCTAATCATACTATTGTCTCCAAGAAGGCAACTGCCATACGCAACTTGTCATAACCAACTCAATAAATATCTACAAAGTATCCGTCAAATAGTGCAACTCCCGAGAATAGAAGGAGCAGCTCAACAAATGGTGATAGACAACTGTTGCTAGACTTAGCTCCCAAGGCAGAGCTAACTCGCTCTCTTTCCATGAGTGTGCACCCTTTCCTCCACGAGGAAGGGGAACTCGGAACTTAAAGGACTCTGGACTCACAGAGGAGGGAAGATGACAAGATAAAAGGAGAGAGAAAGCTATCTACGTGTATGGAGAAGAGACTGACGGATATCCTTCTCTTTGCCGGTACATGAGGTTCTATTCTTTCTCTAGTCAACCACTTCCCTATAGGTACATTTACCAGTCAACCACCCTACAGTAGAGGTATCACTCTCTCCATAATCTCACCCTCAACAGGAGCCAAGTTGTCCTTCACCTCCAAGCCACCCCTTAGGCTAGTGCACCTCCAAGCTACCCCTCAGACGGAAGCACCTCTAAGCCACATCTCTGTCGGGCGCACCAAACACTTAATTTTTTATAATATGCATTAAAGCATTTCTCTCATATCCTCATATCTTCCTATTCGTTGGGAAAGACTTCTGACTTTAACATCGGAGGATATATCGAAGAGCGAGTCTCATCAATCCTCTGACCTTTTACTTTTAGTTGTATTACGCAGAGTCTAGGTTAAAAGTACGAAAATTGGACTGACTCCAGTCGACCAGTTGAGGAAGATCGAGCGGCACCCTAACTCGTCGAAAAACTCAAATTTAGGGACGCATTATTGGTGCCTTCTGTGGGAACGTCATAAAGGTCTTCCACCGCAGCTACAAGAACAAATAGGGTCAGCATCCCAGGTGTGAGCCAACGCACTAGTCGAACGTGTTGTCACCAATGGTGATGACCCTTCATTGGATAGCCATGCAGACAAACGATCGACCCCAAGCATACAAGCATTCGCTGCTCAATTGGGTGTCTGGGCCCTATCATCCTCGGACTGTTTACACCCATCGGAAGGTGCAACACTGGGGGTTTTTCCATTCAGCTTCCAGGTAATCGAAGGGAATCAACTATTGGGGCTTCCCCCACTGGCGTGGATAAACTGAGAGAAAAAAAAAAACAGGATAATCTTCAAAAAACTTTGCTATGCAAAAATTGGTTACATAAAATTTCTAAAATAAAGTACAAGCAATCAACCCGAGATAGAGTAAGAGACGAGGGAGTAAAACACGACTGGCAGAGTATTCTTCGCACTTCGAGAACAACATGCGCAAGTTTCGATGCTAAAGAGCTCTAGGACCAGCAGCCAGATGTCCTTTGGCCCTAACAGTCCAATTATCCTGACTTGACAGTCTGGTCACCTTTTGAATTCAGTAGTCCAGTCATCATTCGGACTCGACAGTCCGGTTGTTGTTCAGCCCTAGCAATCTAGTCACCTTGACTCGGTAGTCCAGTCACCATGACTCGGATTCAGCAGTCTGGTCACCATTTGTTCAACAATCCGATCATCCTTCGGCCCTAGCAGTCTGGTCACCCTGACTCAATAGTCCGATTACTCTTCGGATTCTATAGTTTGATCACCATTTGAACTCGACAGTCCGGTTGTCCTTCAGCCCCACAGTTCGGTCACCCTGACTCGTCAATCCGGTCACCCTTTAAATTTAGCAGTCCGGTCACCATTTGGACTCGACAGTCTAGTCGTCCTTTGGTCCCAGTAGTTCGGTCTCCCTTACTCGGCGGTTTGGTCACCCTAACTCGACAGTCTTGTCACCCTTTGGATTCAGTAGTCCAGTCACCGTTCGGACTTGGCAGTCCGATCACCTTTCGGACTCAGCAGTCTAATTGCCCTTCAGATTCAGCAGTTTGGTCGCCATTCGAATTCAATCGTTTGATCGCCATTCGGATTCGGTTGTCCGGTCAGCTTGACTTGGCAGTTCGGTCACCTTTGACTCGGTGATGCGGTCACCCTTTGGATTTAACAATCCAATTGTTGCTCAAACTCGGCAATCCAGTCACCCCGATTTGGAAATCCGGTTTTCCTTCGGATTCAGTAGTCCGATCATCCTCAGCCTTGGCACCCCAATTGCTCCTCGGGATATGCTCTACCTGATCACCCTCCAAACTCAACTCCCAATCAACCTTTGGAATGGTTGCTTGATAGCTTGCCGTGTGGGCAAAGTGCACAGGAAAACTACAATACTCCATCTCAGCATTGAACCCACTCAACAGTGCTATCAATTGGGTATGAGCCATTGCAAGTGTGACCCACAACCCAACATCAATAGCACGTCGGCCCCAAACCATCTGCACCACTTCGAAGGTGTAAAGCTAGAGGCTCCACCCTCCAACCTCTAGATAATCGGAGAGAGCTACTATTCTTAGAGGATCCAGAGGCTTGACAACCTCAAGGCTTGGGCGGCCTCGAGCGACAAAGCCCAACCATAGCCAGATAACTGACCAAGTTGCTAGACGCAGGCAGAAGATTGGGACGCCATGAGGTGCAAAGAACTCTACCCTTGCGCATGGCCTCCCATGCTAAAAGATAGTGCCTACTTGTCAGCCAAGGTCCGCTCCTTTTCGGCACTAGAAGGTTACATATCAGTAAATAAATGCAATTAGTACTCGTGCTCTAACTAGCTCGTCAACCAGAGACATCACCACAATGGTGACGACCCTGTGGGTAGCCATGATGATATTCAGTCTTACCTTGGACATTATGCTTAAGCGGCTACATGTCCCATGTGCCGGCCTTGATGGCCGGTGAGTTGGAGCTCACTCTTTCCATGTACAAATCTCAACACTCCCAAAAGGAGGAGCCAGGGGAAGATACCACTCGCTATGAAAAATTTTATCTGCCTAACGACCTCAGTATTTACGAGGATTCAAGCGACAGGGACTACTCCCAGTAGAAAGATTGACCAGGTCCTAGAATATAGGACAACAACCCAGAACGGTGACACCCTCGCTATTCTTAAGACGACCGGCAACATTATGCTCGTGAATGAGACTCTTGTAGCGCCGATAGGCATCCAACTGTGCCCTCACAGGGGCTAGAGGATTGACCTAGAGAGGCCTCCAGGGTGTTCATCCTTCTATTTGCAAATGACCTTACTGGAGCAACAGACCTAACCAGGTGGCTTGATACGGTTGATCCCACTACAGTGCCCCGCATCGGCCCTATGCAAAGTAGCAAATCCTCTGGAAGCTGCCACTATGCTCACGATGGGGCTCAACGTACTTGGCTAGTTACCAGTTGTACCAGTGAGAAACGTCCCCATGCTGACGACCTCTCATCGGGTAGCTATGCTGACAACTGGCCCCAAGGCGTGTAGATGCTTGGAGTACGGATCAACACCCTTTTTTGGACCGCATGCATCTGTCCGAAGGTGTTATGCTGGGGGCTTAGCCCTCTAACTCCCAAGCAATCGAAGTGGTCTAGCATCCAAAGAAGATCCAGTGGCCTGTCGACCTTGTGGCCCTGGCGGCCATGAGTGACAAGGCTAGGTGACTGCTAGAAAATTAACCTAGCCATGAAGCATGGATGAAAGCAAGGAGCGATACGGTCCACGCTGCTCTAGTGCCGCCAAGAGGGTCCCTTCTTGGGAAGGAACTCCATGCAACATCACAAAGAGCAAGGCTGACGATTCGAGACCGTTGGAGTGAGCGACTGGTCCCCCCGCTAATGGGGACCATTCTTGGCCTCAACAATCCTTGAGAACAAGACACACCAGCTATGACTCTAGGCCAGAAGACCAGTCCCATGACTACACCTCGCCTAGGCCCATCGCATAGCTGTGAACCCCCACAGAAGTTATCGCGATCCTCGCAATGAGAGCTCGACATGCTCGGCCTGCTACTCAGAAGGCATCTCTAGGCCAAGTGCCATATTAGTCCAGGTCACCCAAGGTCGTACCACCCGACAACGGAACCCGTACTACTGGCCATCGGACCACCCAACGCAACAGCAAGGCGTTGCCCAGCCAGTCCATGGTGAAGGATTGAGTTTCACGGAGAATAGAGGCCATAGGGCAGAGCGTCTCGATGACCCTCCGAAGAGGTGCATGCCAACCATGCACCCGAGACCGTGAATAGCTCCCAAAGGTCCAATGCACCATCCACCCTACCGTTGATGATTCCCTGCCGAATTTTGGTAAGTCTTACATACATTATGTTGAGTGCTTGAATCGTCCTCTAATTAATAATATAATTGTTTGTTTATTGTCTATCTGCTCATACGAATGTTTGCATAACATTTACCTAAAATCAGATGACCTAGATAGACCCTAAGTCGAGTGAATTCCTATTCATCGGTTACCAAACCTCGGTCCCAAACTGAGTGGCCCAGAGATGTTCGAATTTGAACCTTGATCCTTTATCGGCTGGCCCATATGTGGTCAAATTTAAACCTTGGTTCCATACTGAGCAGCCCCATACATGGTTGAATTTGAACCTCGATCTCATACCGAGCAACCCATACACAGTCAAATTTGAACCTCGATCTTGTCACCGAGTGGCTCGTGCACGCTCGAACTCAAAATCTTAGAGGACTTTTCAGCATGAATGCGACGACTCTCTCTAGAAGGGATGAGTACCATCAGTCTACAATGGTTGGTGGATTAGGACCAGATGCATGAAAGTTATGACGTCCTTTGATAGGATTGAGCACCGACGGATACATGTGAGTGACGGCCTAAACTAGCATAAGCCCGGCAACGATAGCCTCAAAGCTTAGTTGACATCTACCCTTTCCCCAACACCACAACCCTCTCTTGGTAGGGGCGAGCGCAACTAGCAAGATGCATGCATCAAAGCATGACAATGATAGCCGCAAGGCTTAGACAGCAGCCGCATCTCCTCCAGGCCACGACACCCTTCTACAGGGAAGAACAGAAGTAGATGAATATCTTGACGGCCGGTGGTTGGGGGCTCCCTTTCCCTATGCACAAATCTTAATACTCTCAAAAGGAGAAGTCGAAGAAAGAGATTGCATGCCAAGGAAAATCTTATCTGCCTAATGACCTTGGCATTTGGGATGATTTGAGTGACAGGGCCAACTGTTGGTGGAAAGATTGACCAAGTCCCAAAATACAAGACAAAAGCCTAGAGCAATGACACCATTGCTATTCTCAAAACGACCGGTGGCATTACACCCAGAAAGAAGACTCCTATAACGCTGATAGGCATCCAACCGTCCCCTCTTGGGGGCTAGAGGATCGACCGAAGAAACCTTCAGAGTGTTCTGCCTTCTATTCGTGAGTGCTCTGGCTGGAACAAGAGGCCTAACCTGAGGGCTTGGCAAGGTTGATCTCACAAGGATGCCCTTTGTTGGCTCTATACGGAGCATCAGATCTTACAGAAGCTATCACTATTGTCAGAATGAGGGCTTAACATGCTCGGCCCACTACCAAATAGGCATTGCCAGGCCAAACGCCATATTATTCCAGGTTGCCTAAGGCCATACCGCTGACAACAGAACCCGTATCATTGGCCATTAGATCACCCAACGCGGCAGTAAGGCACTACCCAGCAAGTCCATGGTGAAGGATGAAGTCCCACAAAGAAAACAGGCCATAGGCCAAAATGCCTTGACGACCCTCCAAATCAATGCATGCTAGCCATGCACCCAGCACTGTGAACTGCTCCCAAGGGTCTAGCACACCATCCACCGCAAGTACTGTCGACGATTCTGTGTTGAATTCTAATAAGTCTTGCATACATCATTCTGAATGCTTGAATCATACTCTAATTAATAAAATAATTATTTGTTCATTATCTACTTGCTCATATGAATATTTGCATAATATTGTCGAAAATCAGATGACCTAGATTGTCCCTAAATCAAATGAATTCTCATTCATCTGTTACCAAACCTTGATCTCCAATTAAGCGGTCTAGAGATAGTCAAATTTGAACCTTGGTCTCGTACCGACTATCCCATATTTGATTGAATTTGAACCTCGATCTCATACCGAGTGGCTAATAGCTGTTGGATTTGAACCTCAGTCGTGTATTGAGTGGCCCATACGCTGTCGAATTTGAACCTCGGTCCTGTCACTGAGCAGCCCATGCGCAATCGAACTAAGAACCTTAGGGGCTTTTTAATATGCGTGCGGCAACTCTCTCCTGAAAGGATGAGCATCATCAGTCAACAACGGACGGCGGATTAGGGCTAGATGCATAAAAGTTACAACGTCCTTTGATAAAACGAAGCACTGACGGGTACATGTAGGTGACGACCTAAGTCGGCACAAGCCCGCCAACGATGCCCTCGAAGCTTAGCCGGCAACCATCCTTTCCTCAACGCCACAACCCCCTACTGGTAGGGGCGAGTGCAACCAGCTAGACACATGCGTTAAAGCCCGACAACAATAGCTTCAAGGCTTAGATATCAACCGCGTCTCCTCTAGGCCACGAAGCCCTTCTGTAGGGAAGAACCCAAGCAGATGAATGCATCTAGATGAGCCCGATGACAATAGCATCAATGCTTAGCTGACGAGTAGAAAAGCGTTAAAAGAAGCATTGGACAGAGAAGTTTAGTGTGTCAAGCAAAACACCGACAACAATGGTCAAGATGACCCAACTGTCCCATTAAAAAATCAAGATATACATCTGGAGCATCCAACAGCCCCCAAAAAGATACAAAAAGCAATCTGCATCTACAGCCTAACTCGCATGGCATAGGCCCTCGACCGGCTCTCAGAGGCACTCTAAGTGGAAGTTTGCCTCTAAGCCAGGCATTCTTTCTCTTAGCATCTATGAGCTGCCACCGAGTGCTTCAAAGTTCATCCTCGAGTAACATGATTTGATCTAGAGCCTAAGCATTCACCTTGGTGAGCTCTCACGATCTCACCTTAGATTCGGACAGAGCTCCGTTTAGATGGCTTACACGCACCAAGCCCAACTGCACCTCAGCCATGGTGGCAGTGACCTAGTGCTCCATCTCCTTGGTGATCCGAACAATACGTACATAGAGCAAGTGAGCGATCTCGCTCCCTTGCAAACGAACAGCCTCTTCCACCCACAAGGCACCTTCTACAACAGTCAAGTAGAAAAGAATGGTCAGTTAAAGGCTACAAAAAAAACGCACAGAATGCAGAAATCTCTAAAACCCTACCTCACGGGAAGGCAAACAAACATGGCAAGAGGACCCGGAAAACTCAGAGCAAGGAGGTCCCCTTAGAACCTTGGGGGGTTAGGAGTCGAGGAGTTTAGGTGATGCCCTTCCTCGACAACCACCTCGCTCCTTGAGTCGCCTCCTACGATGTCCTCCATCGTGCGCTCATTGTTGCTTCCCCCTTAGTTGAGGGCACCGAGGCAGTGGAAGATAACGAAGCAAACGAAGCCATAATATGATCGACGTCCTAATGAGCCATTCCAGGCGCAGCGGCTAAAATAAGGAACAAATAGCAAATGGCAGAGACATCCACAAAACCAAAGAATGCCAAAACAGATGAGGGATTAGTGCTTAAATAGCCAAATGCCTAGACTCGAAAATGGCATGATTCGAAGACGCCGGAGCAATGCCTCCCCATAATGGCCGCGACACGTACCCTCAACCTGGAATGCAACGATGCGTCTTTCACTAGCACCAATATGACAAGTGATGTAACACTCCCCATCACAATCAATGCAACCTAATGCCTCGATTGGCGCAAACGACGATATAGTTCAGTTAATGATGCCTTGGCGCATCACTTCCCAAAGGTGGCAACCCTACAGACCCTGGCCGTGGCAGACTTGAGGTTGGTCCAACTAGCCCATGCCCTAACCAAGGGTCAGGGCATACCACTGTGTGTCAGACCACCGAAAGAATGAGATGCCAACCGACTACATTGTCAAGATGCTTGACCCTGACCAACTCAAGGCAAGCTTGAATAGCTCCCATTCCTACCAAGCATGGTGACGAGTAGCCATGAGCAGAACCGCTAGAAGAACAAATTTTCAAAGCACTAGACTATCAGACCAGTGTAGCCCAAGCGGCTGAAAAAACATTTGAATGCTTCAATCATTCGGGCCGGAATATTGAAGCCATACAACAAAGTCAAAAGAATGTTCGAAAGTTTTAGTTATTAATTCCTCTTACAAAGTGCAGAGGCCACAGTGGCAGGCATACAACTCAGGAGGAAAGAAAAAGAGTACATGAGATGACGATCCGACTACTAAAATACTACTCCCTAGGACAACACCCAAAGGGCAAGCAAGCACTACTCTGGAATGAAATCTCAACGGTTAGAGTACCATGCTCTGAATGGTTGAAAAGATTGGACTCTTGCCATTGTTGCCCTCTAGCTACCGAAGTAGGAATCATATACCAAAGCCCTCGCCAACCAAAGTGAGGCATGAAGAACCAGTGCCATCCCGGGAAGCAACCACCTAAAGTAGTCCCCTGAAACCGGCCATAGTTGCGCAAGGCTATACGCCAGACCTAGAGCGACAGTGATGGCCCGAGGTTCAGTGTAAACTTAAGGACGTATCCCCACCAGTGACCTCCGAAGTAGACCTCCCGTGGGTTGCCTAGGATTGAGCCTCTCTGCTGGAGGAGACAGGGTGTCACTCTTTCTTACCAAATAGGCTAAACCGTTGCTCCTCTGAGACTGCCCCGACAAAGGCTGCCATCACAAGTTGGCAAAGGAGGAAGCCGGTCCGAATCTCACTCAATGCTATGCGA
Source organism: Nepenthes mirabilis (assembly GCA_025585075.1). Lineage (NCBI taxonomy): Eukaryota > Viridiplantae > Streptophyta > Magnoliopsida > Caryophyllales > Nepenthaceae > Nepenthes > Nepenthes mirabilis. Next base: position 8,962 of record JAODPA010067082.1, read on the forward strand.
AAGTAGGATACGTTAGGATGAAAAGAGAGAAACCAAAGCAGATCTCAAACATGCCTTTAGCACCATCTCCTAGCATTGAGCCAGGGTCTCCGTCGACTTCGACAAATGGTTGTGTAGGTTTCGTGCTCACTTTGAATATTCACACAGCTTAGTTTTTGTGGATAATTCACAGGGTGAGGTGTCACGAGCCCCCCACTTATAGCCGAAAGAGGAGATTGGCATGCCACTATTACGAAAGATCACATTGCCAATGTAATCTATAGAGAATTGGCAACGCTCAAAAGATCGTCCCCGAATCTTGCCAAGTAGGGCGCCAAATCATTGCCTACATGTGTAGGAAAGTGACAGAGTGCCTCGAAAAGGAACGCGTGAGCCAAAAGTTGTAGAAGATGTCCCATCGTCGATATGTCGGGAGTTGGCAAAACTCAGCCTCCCAACATGAGGGGCTGGTAATGGATCCGGTAACCAAATTGACTGACCCAATAGAAGCCAAGCGAAGCTTCACAAAGTTCAAAACCCAGAAAGTACCATGGCAGGCCTAATTAGTAGTCCAAACTACTCGGCCCAGAGACGGCTCGGCAGCTTAGCAGCTTGGCCCAGAGAAGGCCCACAGGCAACGCTTGCCATATTGGGATGGGCAATCACAGCTCAGCGAATATTTCCCTCGATTATGCTATCACTCCCAAGAAGGCAATTTTCATATGCAGCTTTCCATAACCAACTCGATAAATCTCTACAGAATATTTGCCGAATAGGGCATCTCCCCAGATTGGTAGGAGCAGCTCAGCGAATGGTGGCAGATAACTATTGTTTGCCTTAGCACTCAAGGCAAAGTCAACTCACTCTCTCGCTATAAGTATGTACCCTTTCCTCTACGAGGAAGGGGGACTCGAAACCCAAAGGACTTTGGGCTCACAGAGGATAGAAAATGACAAAATAAAAAGGAGAGAGAAGGCCATCTACGCGCATGGATAAGAGGCTGGCGGATATCCTTCTCTCTACCAGCACTTAAGGTCCCATTCTTCCTCCAGTCAGCTACTCCCCTACAGGTGCATTCACTAATCAGCCACCCTGCGGTGGAGGCATCACTCTATTCAAAATCTCATCCTCAATAAGAGCCAAGTCCTCTACCTCCAAAGCCATCTCTCAGGGAGGCGTACCTCTAAGGCGTACCTCTAAGTCGTCCCTCTATCGGGCGCACCAAACACTCAATCCCATATAACATGTACTCACGTATTTCTTTCATATGCTCACATCTTTCAATTTCTGACTTGATCGTTGTAGAATATATTTGAGAACGAGTCCTACTAATTATTTAACCTTTTATTTTTAATTGTTTTGCATAGGGTTCAGGTCAAAGGTACGATGACCCAACCGGCTCCAATTGACCTGTCGAGGAAAATCAAGCAGCTCCCTAACCCGTCGAAAAACCTGAATCTAGGGACACATGGGAAATATTATTGTTTGATTTTTTGGATAGGTTGGGTAAAATTTACTAGTATATTTTCTCTATAAATTACTCTAATTTAAAGTCATTTAAAATTATATTTGAAAAACTAGTATTCATACATCAATCCTTAGAAATGAGAGAGAATGTGTGTATGAGTTTTGAAATAAAATAGCCAAAGTTCGATTGATTTTTGGCATACAAAATTTAACATGATGACTTATTGTAAAATTGATGCGAGCGTAATCTTTTCATATAGTATGTATAAATACCGTTCTCTCCGGGTG
>JAODPA010067083.1:0-10695 GCA_025585075.1 Nepenthes mirabilis
AGAATATCTTAAAATTTTACATTTGATGTGTCTCTGGATCCGAACTTTAAACAGATTCAGATGATCCTCTTATCGTGGCTCTGGTTTCGTTCCCTGAGTTGGATCCTGTACACCACTAAATAGAACAGGAGATTAGTATGTCGGCGAAAAATTATCCCATCGAAAACACTCCGACGCTCAAGTCAGTAAAACAGTCTTCGAAAGAATTAAACTGTAAAGTGAGAAAAAGAGAGAGACAGAGTGTGTTTTACAGATGTAAGAGAGACGAGAATGTCTTCTTGAATTTGGAAGGTGGGGAGGCAGTAAGCGATCGTGAGAGACGCGCTTGTTTGCCTTAGGTTTTTTTAGGGTGTTGGTGTGTGGGTTTGCGTAGCAGAAACGTTGATAATTCTCAGAGTTTCAGCAACAGAGAAAGTAGGTCAATGAGAGCGTTTGTTTTTGCGTTACAAAAAGCGTGCCTTGAATGATAATTCAAGGGCTTATTTATGATTGAGAGGACGATCTTCCTTCTTTGGAAGGAGTGATTCCATCTGTGATTCTTGGCTGGCATGCCTTTCAGAATAGGTGCCAGTTGCGAAGCCAAGTGAGGCAGTTTCCTTCTGAGGTGACCAATAACTTTCCAAGCCGGTCACCTTCCTTCTGTGCATGTTAATATTGGAGAGCCCTAGTTGGCAAGGATTTGGAAAAATCCGGCACCTTCCTTATGCGAAAGGCGCCAAATTTATCAATATCCATTTTGGGTGCCAGCTGGGATTGTGAGAGATGCCTGGAGAGCCGTTGCTGGCCGCCTGATGAATCATGGGCTCGGATGGACCAGGCCCATTATTGTAGAAAAGCCTCTTTTGGGCCCAACGTGTAGCACGTGGACGGTCAACGTTTGAGTTGACCGTCTGCATGCGCGTTGGCCGCCCAGACGGTCAACGCCAGTGTTGACCGTCTTGGGCCTTTCAGTTCTGGGCCCGTTCCCTAACTGGGCCGTAAAAACGTTGACCATCCTTCTTAAGCTTTCGTTGACTTTTTGGGGCCAGCCCATTATTGATATACCCATCACTGACCCCCCATGCTAGCCCCCATGCTGGTGGCCAGAAGTCTGGCATCCAGTTTGTTCATGATAGGATGCCCCTTATTGCTCTGAGGATCCCGTGGAACTTCATGAAAGGCATGGAGAAGTGTTTGGCTGGAAATGTTGACCATCCTAGTCAATTCCAGAGAACCAGAATTGTTGACCGTTCTGATCAATTCTAGAGAACCAGAATTGTTGACCGTCCTGGCCAATTCTGGAAGAGTTTTTTGCCAATCCTGATGGACGTGTGGCAATTAGTCAGTTTACAGGGTAGAAAGCGACACGTGTCTCCCTTTGGTTAGGCGAACATCCTGGCCATTAATGCATCAGAGATCCACTTATTGCAGGGCCAAGTAGGGAGGCGACACGTGGCAGGACTGACAGCGTCCTTAATGAGGGGTTTCGTGCTTCGCGCTTAAGTTTGCCTTCCGTAGTTTGAAATCATTTACGCCTTCAGTCCTTCGTCTCCTTCGTTCCCGTTCTTCAAAGACGTTCAAAGACCCTAGTCCTCTGTGTTACCATGGCTTCCATCAGCGATTTCGCCTCCGTCTTGAGAGAGAACGACATTAAAGCCCTATGTGTCGAGTTCAATATCCCAAAGGAGATTGCGTGGAGAGTTTCAAGAAAAGACGACAGGGCCTATGCTCCACCGGAGGGGAATATTACTGTTTATGAGGCCCATCTGACGAGCAGCCTTCGCCTCCCATTGTTGGAAGAATTGGAGTCGGTTCTGAAGGCTCTACGCGTCCCCATCGCCCAGCTTCAAGCCAATGTCGTGAGGTACCTCTGTACTATATGCATTTTTGCTCAAAATCTTGGCAAGAAGCTTAAGATGTTTGCTGTTAGGGTTTTGTTCAAAATAAATCAGGGGGGAGAGTGGATATTGCTCGTCTCCCGTACCGGAATAAAGATTAATAAGGCCATACATGACTCGCTGAAGAATTGGAAGAACCAGTTCTTCTTTGTGAGCGTGGGGGCGGCCTGGCCCATTGCGAGGGAATGGGGCCATGTTCCAGAGCCATATTTTGGGACGCCGACCATGGCTGACTCGATAGCTTGTGAGTGGCTGTTAAAGGCAATAAGGGAGAACCCCGATGATTTTATTCGGGATTTTTTAATTTTTTGGGCGGAGTCCAAGAAAGTAAACTGGGGACCGCCATCCCCGGTTCAAAAACCAAAGCCTCCGGTGAGGATGATGAACCCTGAAGAATCCAGGGGCGTAATCATCCGTACGTGACACACCGACGAAGGGTTTATCGGCCCACTACCTAAGAAGGTGCTGGAGACGCCTTCGTCGTCGCTCGTTGATTACATCACCGCTAGAATTTGCAGTGGAGCGGGTAGCTCTGCAGGACGAGAAATGACCCCTGAGGGTTGGCCTGTTGAAGCAGGAGTCATCTTGGCGCAGCCCGCGTCACGTGTGGTTCCGGGTGCTACGTGGATGGAGTCATTAGAGGAGCCAGTTTATGAACCTGAGGCGGCCACGTGGACTTCTACTGTGGAGCCAATAGTGGTGCTCGATTCTTCAGCAGTTGCTCTAGAGGCCGCCAGAGAGGATCCTGCGGCAGCTACTCCAGAGGCTACAAGAGAGGAGCCCGCAGCCACTGCTCCGGAGGCTACAAGAGAGGAGCCTGCAGCTGCCATGGGTGAGGATGATGAGCTCATGGAGCGCATTCTGGATGAGGCAGCTGCGAGTTTGGCTCAAGAGGGTGCTCCTGGGCCAGGCCTGGAGGCCAGGCTTGAGAGGCCCACGAGGATACTTTGTGAGGTCTGGTTCTTATAATGGCCTCCTTATACTTCTTTCTTTCTTGTATTTATAACTTACACTTTGTTTTTGTCTCGTACAGTCAGGGAAGCTGATCTCCACCTTTTCCTATGAGTTGACACAACGTGACTAGACGATCGCGGACAGGGAGGCAGAGATCGCCTTGCTGGATGCTAGGCTGGCTGCTTCAGGAGGGGAGCACCGCGAGCAGACTGCTGCCCTTGAGACTGTCCTGGCGAGCATGGAGACGGAGATCGCCAACCTGAGAGCTGAGAATGCCCGTTTGAAAGAGGAGGAAGACCAGAGCAAGGCAAGCAAGAAGCGGCTTGCCGATCGGATATCCACCCTGGAGAACGAGCTAGGTCTTCGGATTCGCCCCCATGAGATCGAGGGAATGCTACACACCCGGATGTTTGAGGGGGTCCAGGTCTGTCATCATCTTGTGAGGCTAATCGATCCTGACTTCCCTGTTCAGTACCTTCATTTAGGAAACCACGGGATGCAATACAAGGACGACCTCGTGGAGGAGTCCCAGGACAGTCAGAGGCGGCCGCCGCCTCCTTAGCCTTTTGCACCTTTTCCTGCTTGTAATTTTGTAATCTTGTAGCATATTTTTAAAGTAATGAAATGGAATTCTTTCACTTTTATGTCCATTTATACTCACTGCTTGTGTTTGTATGCTGTGTCACGTGGGGCGACCAACTGAGTCAGTCGTTGATCGTTGCTGGGTTGCCTAAGGAGCTAAGTCCCTAGGCTTGGCAGGTGGTTGCTTTAACCTGCCTGGTGGCGCCGTAAAAGTGATAACTTGGGCGGCCAACGTTGGGGAAGGATGCTTCTCCCTTCGACCGTCACTGACTGATCACGCTATCTCCTTGTGGAGGAGGTTGTTGCGTATGCTGCGTAAGTCCCATAAGGTTTTGACCGTTATCGGGCCACTTGGATGACCAAGATTTAGTACGACCGCTAATGGGCCGCTCGGATGACCGAGATTTATATTAGGCCAACTGGATGACCAGGGTTTATAATTGACCGCTCATGGGCCACATGGATGACTAGGGTTTAGATACAACCGCTAACGGGCCGCTCGGATAACCGAGGTTCAAGTTTGACCGCTTTTGGTCGCCTGGATGACCAGGGTTTAACGCGAGAGTAAAGACCCTCCCGATTTAGGGGCAGACTAGTTTGGGTAACCTGCAAAGAAAACATACACACGCACATAGGAGGGATGCTAAGTAAACACTTATTTTTCACAAACTTAAAACAAGCAGGCGAATGCAAACAATAATGCAGTTACATACCTGTGTCCGCTATTGGAAGTAGCACTGGAGGTGGGTTGCGTTCCACGTTCGCGGAACCAGTTTCCCGTCCTGGCTCAGAAGTTTGTAAGCTCCATTTCGTAGGACGGCGGAGATGAGGAAAGGCCCTTCCTAATTAGGGGAGAGCTTGTTGCGGCCGGCCAACTTGCCTGTGGCCTCGACGCCTCGCAGGACCAGGTCCCCCACATCGAATTGTCGCGCCTTAACTTTTTTGTTGTAGTATCGGGCGATCCGATGTTGGTAGGTTTTTGTCCATACTCTGACAGTGTCGCGGACTTTTTCTAACAAGTTTAAGTGCTCCCTGATTTTTTGGGAGTTAGTCTGTGGGTTGAAGGACTCCACCCTGAGACTTGGAAGCCCGATTTTGATCGAAATTATCGCCTCAGTCCCCTAACAGGCGCTGAAGAGTGTTTTGCACGTTGGTTCCCTCGGGGTTGTCTGATAAGACCAGAGGACGGATGGGAGCTCGTCAGCTCAGGAGCCCCCGGCATCCTCCAGCTTAGTCTTTAACCCGTGGAGTAGCGTACGGTTTGTAACCTCCACCTGCCCGTTGGCTTGGGGGTATGCCACCGAAGTATGGACCAACTTGATGCCAAGACTAGTGCAAAACTCGGTGAAGCGCTTCCCCGAGAATTGGGCCCCGTTGTCGGTCACAACGACCTCAGGGACGCCGAATCTACAGACGATGTTATGGCGGAGGAATTTCAGGGCATTATGCTCTGTTATCTTAGCTAGTGGGACAGCTTCGACTCACTTGGTGAAATAGTCGATGCCCACTATGATGAATTTTTTTTGCCCTGTGGCAATAGGAAACAGGCCGAGGAGATCGAGTCCCCATTGCACGAAGGGCCAAGGGGCCTGAAGGGCCTTCAGATCAGCAGATGGCTGACGGTGAAGGTTGTTGTGAAGCTGGCAGCTTTCACACTTTTTCACAAATTCCAGCGCGTCTTTTTTCATTAATGGCCAGTAATAGCCCTGGCGCATGACCTTGAAGGCCAAGTTTTTTCCGTCGATGTGCAACTCGCAGATCCCGAGGTGAACTTCGCCTAAGGCTTAGTCAGCCTCCTCAGGAGTTAGACAGCGGAGGTATGGGGTTGAGTAACCACGGTGATACAGCCGTCCGTCAACCACAGTATACCAGCCGGCTGTCTTCTTAACCCGTTTGGCTTTTTCTACATCATCTGGCAATGATCCGTCCGTCAGGTAGTTAAGGAAAGGCGTCATCCAGTTTTTTGCTTCGAAAATCTGTATGGCCTCTCGCTTCTCAATGTTGGAAGCGTCTAAGATCTTCCGCATGTCCCTTGAATACTGCTCTGGGTTTTCGACTATAGTGGCTTTGGCCAGCTGGTCTGCCTTCTAGTTTTCGGTTCTAAGAATGTGAACCAGGGTTAGCTTGTCGAAACCCTGGGCGGCCTCCTTTGCCTTAGCCAAATACTTGGCTAAGAGGTGGTTATTCGCCTCAAAGCCTCCGTTAACTTGGTTAACGATCAGCTCGGAGTCGCTGCAAATTGTCAGCTTCTTGGCGGAGCACTCTTTGGCTAATCGTAAGCCGGCTAGTAAGGCTTCGTACTCGGCAACGTTGTTGGTTGCCGAAAAATTGAGCCTGAGGGAGTATTTCACCTCAAACCTGTCGGGGGTCGTAAGGACCACCCTAGCGCCACTACCTGTGTCCATAGACGATCTATCCACGTGGAGTATCCATTCCGAAACTCCGATAAGCAGCTCCGCACTTTCTTCGGGCTGTTCCTCGAGAGTTGGGGTTGTAGTCTCGACAATGAAATCAGCCAGTGCCTGTGCTTTTACAGTAGGCCTGGGTTGAAATTCGATGTCAAACTTGCCCAACTCGATAGCCCACTTTACTAATCGTCCAGAAACGTCGGGTTTCTGGAGGATGTTTTTCAGTGGCTGGTCCGCAATGACCACTATCCGATGGGCCTGGAAGTAAGGCCTCAACTTCCGCGTAGAGAATATTAGCGTCAAGGCTAATTTTTCTGCGCGCGAGTAACGGGTCTCTGGGCCGGTTAACATTTTACTTACGTAGTAGACCGGCCGCTGGGCGTCAGAGTCCTGGCGCACAAGGATAGAATTCAGGGACGCCTCCGAAACTGCCAAGTAAAGATATAATTCTTCTCCACCCTTAGGTGACACCAACAATGGCGGGCTAGCCAAGTATCATTTCAATTCATCGAAAGTGGTTTGGCATTCCGCTGTCCACTGGAACCCGTTGGATTTCGTTCCTCTAAGGGCTTTAAAGAAGGGTTGTCCACAGTGCTGCCAGCCGTCCAGTCAGTCGCTGGATATCCTTTACATTCCGTGGCAGTACCATGTCGGCGAGTGCCTTGATCTTCTCTGGGTTTACCTCGATCCCCCGTTAGGAGATGATGAAACCCAAGAATTTGTCGGAAGCCACTCCGAAGACACACTTAGCTGGGTTCAGTTTCATGTGATGCTTACGGAGCACCTCGAATGACTCTTGCAGGTCGTGTATGTGGTCGCTAGTGACCCTACTCTTAACGAACATGTCGTCGACGTAGACCTCCATGTTTCGACCAATCTGTTTTTCAAACATCTTGTTAACCAAGCGCTGGTAAGTTGCTCCGGTGTTTCTGAGTCCGAAAGGCATCACCTTGTAGTAATAGGTGCCCTGATCGGTCATAAACGAGGTGTGTTCCTCGTCCTCCAGACTCATCCGGATTTGGTTGTAACCCCAATAGGCGTCCATGAAGCTTAGCAGCTCATGTTCGGCTATGGAGTCAACCAGCAGGTCGATCCTGAGCAAGGGAAAGCTGTCCTTCGGGTAGGCCTTGTTGACGTCGGTAAAATTGATGCACATCCGCCATTTTCTGTTGCTCTTCTTTACTAAAACAACGTTAGAGAGCCAGTCCAGATATTGGACTTCTCTAATTAAGCCTGCGTCCAGCAGCTTCTTCGCTTCTTCTCGGATGGCAATTAGTTTTTCTACGGAGTGGTTCATCCGCTTCTACCTAACGGGTTTTCGGCTGGAGTCAAGTCCCGGCCTGTGGACCATCACTTCTGCCGGGATTTCAGACATGTTTGCCGGAGTCCAAGAAAAAAGGATAGCGTTCCTTCGTAGGAACGCGATCAGCTCATCGCGCAGTGGTCCGATGAGTGAGCCGCCGATATGTATGCACTTCTCCAGGTCCAATGGGATTAGATTGGTGGCTCCACCGGACTGTGCCTGCTGAAGGGTCGTCTCTGTGGTCGAGTTCCCCAGTCGTTTTAGCGCTGCCGCTTGGGGCAATCTGCGACATATAGTAGGTTCGTCCGGTAATTTGGTTGCCTAGTACCTCTCCGACACCGTAGGGTGTTGGAATTGAGGTGACCGCCTTGAATGCTGTTAAGCAAAGCCTACCTAGTATAGCATTGTATACCGGGGGTAGGTCGACCACCAGAAAGGTAAGAGTGCGACTTGCTGTTTTTGGATACGTCCCCAAGGTGACCTCTAATTGGATGGTCCCTTGATCGGGCACAGGCTCGTTGTCGAGGCCGTATAATGGGCCTTCGGCCAATTTCAGTTGGTTCTTTTTTAGGCCTAATTTGAAGAAAGTATCCAAATAAAGCAAATCACGAGAACTTTCATTATCAATAAATACTCGCTTCAGCTGGTACTCTACACTACCGTCTGAAACGAGTGCGAATACAACGAGGGGATTAGCATGGGGGGACACTACATGGGCTAAGTCATCATCACTGAAACTGATAGAGTTATCCGCCGTGCACTGTTTCTTCCTTCCAGTCTGCTGCTCCTCGCTGTCAGATGAAGTTTTAGCGGGTCGGGTGGTGACCATGCTGACCACCCCCACTGCAACCCAGTTCCGGGGTGGAGTCTGCTCCTGCCACTCCTCGCCAGCTGCTTCAGAGCTCTATCTAGGACCTTTGACAAATTTGGTGATGTGGCCTCTGCAAATCAGCTTCTCAATCTCCCTTTGCACCGTCGTGCAGTCCTCAGTTGAATGGCCAGCAGAGCGATGTAAGTCACAGTACGACTGGTTTCCAAAGTCCTTCAGCGGTTTTGGCCACTTCAGGAATTTTTCTTCATGGATCTACATTAGGGCATTTGAGCGCGTGTCCGTCAAAGGTGTGAAACTGGTGGGCCGGTAGTCTCTACGTTCAGGGGGCCCAGTCCGGCGTTGCTTCTGGCGGGAGTGTTCTCCGCCGCTGTACTTCCTCTTCCCTTCACCAGGGAACATCCGAGGCTGATCCGTCCATTTTAGACGTTTTGCCTCGTTGGCCTCCTCTGCTGCAGCGTGGCTCGAGTGATGGATTCCACCTCTCGAAAAGTCTGAGGATTTTTGTGGGCGAAGTGTTTGAAAAAGTCACCGTAAGTTAGTGCAGAGATGAAGCTGCCCAACTTCATCTCCTCTGTAATCCTGGGAATCCTTCTGGCCTCCGCCATGAAACGATCCAGGAAACGCCGTGGGTTCTCTCCCGATTTCTGCTTTATGTGGGAGAGATGCCACGACTACTTCTCTTCTCGTCGGCTCGAGGTGTACTGAGCCAAGAAGAGATTTGTGAGCTCACGAAAACTGCTGATGGTGCCTGAAGAGAGGTGATGGAACCATATTCGGGCATCTCCCTTTAGTGTGAGCAGAAAATAGCGGCACATCGCTGAGTCTTCTAGCCCTTGTAGATTCAGATGGGTGCGGAAGTGATACAGGTGGTCAACCGGATCACTGCCCCCATCGTATAAGTTAAGGGACGGCATCTTGAACTTCGTTGGCAGTGGACGGCTCAGGATCTCCGCAGTAAAAGGAGATCGATTCAAGTCGATGGCGTGCTCCTCATTTTGGAACACACGGTTCCAGATTTTGTCCACTCGTGGATCGGTGCGAGCGGCATTTGCTGATCTTTTGGAGTTAAGGTAATCCCTTAACTCCATCTTCTCTCCGGAGGGTCCAGCAGCCGGCTGACTGTTGCCTCCAGTAGATCTGGCGGCCCTGGAGGCTCGCTCCTAGACTGCATTGTTGTCTTCCGTCCGAGAGCATCGGGGATTTCTTCTCTCCAGACTTTCTTGCAAAGACGTGCTCCCGGAGCATTCTTCAGGCCTGTTTTTGCCATGAACGCGGGAGGACGCTGGAGCCGGATTGTCTCCGATTTTCTCGGGCCTTTTGGCCGGCTTCTTTTTCCTCTGGCCACCCCTTTTGGTGGCAGGTGTAGGGACGGCTGCTGGTGGAGTCGCTTGTAGTCGCTGCTCATTCTAAGAGCAAAGTAATTGGAGCAGACGATTGTTGGCTTGCATCTGCTCCACCAGTTGTTGAAAATAAGGCGGTGGGTCTCCGCCCGTAGCCCCGTTGACCATGGCACCAGCAGCGTGGTCCTGGTCGGGGTTAGCAGCATCTCTAGCGGGATCGTTAGCTTGGGCTCTCGTATTCATCATTGCAGAATCAGAAGGTGAAAGAGAGCGTTTGTGCAGATTTGTGGTTGGCTTTTATAAGCGTTCCCACAGACGGTGCCAATGATACATCTCTGGATCCGAACTTCGAACAGATTCGGATGATCCTCTTGTCGTGGCCCCGGCTCCATTCCTTGAGTTGGATCCTGCAAACCACTAAACAGACAGGAGGTCAGTGTGTCGGCAAAAAATTATCTCACCGAAAATACTCTGACGTTCAAGTCAGTAAAATAGTCTTCGAAAGAATCAAACTATAAAGTGAGAAAAAAAAGAGACAGAGTGTGTTTTACAGATGTAAGAGAGACGAGAATGTCTTCTTGAATCTGGAAGGTGGGGAGGCAGTAAGTGATCGTGAAAGGCGCGCTTGTTTGCCTTAGGTTTTTTTGGGGTGCTGGTGTGTGGGTTTGCGTAGCAGAAACGTTGATAATTCTCAGAGTTTCAGCAGCAGAGAAAGTAGGTCAATGAGAGCGTTTGTTTTTGTGTTACAGAAAGCGTGTCTTGAATAATAATTTAAGGGCTTATTTATGATTGAGAGGATGATCTTCCTTATTTGGAAAGAGTGATTCCCTCTGTGATTCTTGGCTGGCTTGCCTTTCGGAGCAGGTGCCAGTTGCGAAGCTAAGTGAGGTAGTTTCCTTCTGAGGCGGCCAACAACTTTTCAAGCCGGTCACCTTCCTTCTGTGCATGTTAACATTGGAGAGCCCTAGTTGGCAAGGATTTGGGAAAAATCTAATGCCTTCCTTATGCAAAAGACGCCAATTTTGTCAATATCCATTTTGGGTGCCCGCTGGGATCGTGGGAGATGCCTGGAGAGCCATTGCTGACCGCCTGATGGATCACGGGCTCGGATGGACTTGGCCTATTATTGTAGAAAAGCCTCTTTTGGGCCCAATGTGCAGCACGCGGACGGTCAACGTTTCAGTTGATCGTCTGCGTGCGCGTTGGACGCCCAGACGGTCAACGCCAATGTTGACCGTCCTGAGCCTGTTCCCTAACTGGTATACCCATCAATATTTAATCGTGATTATTATCCTTCTATATACTCATACATTTATTCCACATATATGTAAAATATATATACTTTATTGAGTGTGAAACTTATTTTTATTGTCTTTTACTAACTTTTTAGATTAGTGAG
>JAODPA010067084.1:0-10694 GCA_025585075.1 Nepenthes mirabilis
TGCTAGTAGCAGCCTGGCCCACGAAGGAGGAAACGGCCCAACTCTTCAGCGGTTCATTTCTGTTTGGATGGTCAACGCTGCTATTGACTAGACAAAACTAAAGTAAGCCAGCAGAGGTCTAAGATCAGGACGGTCCATCAAGGCCTAAAACGGTCAACGCTTCCGTTGACTCCGAAGCGACCAGTAAACTGGATGGGCTAAAAGACGCACACAGTCTAGGCATCGATTGGTCCATGTGCTCGTTCTCAAGCCATAACACCCGTTTGTCCTAATTTTTAGTATATCGAAAGAAGGCAAGTTTCACTATAACGGTCACATCCATAATTAAAGTGCATCCCGCGAAGAAGGCGTCAGAATCTATACACAATCTGCTAAAATCCTAACAGTTACAAAACACAGAAGGAAGGAGATTATCCTCTTTGACTGTTACTGTCAGGAACAACGATCACGCCTATATCGGAAAGGCAACGATTTCCAATAGAGCGCGAGTATCAAACCCTTTTGCGTAAGAAAGGCAGCCCAGGGCTGTGGCTATAAGTGGCCATGGCAGCTCCCTCCAGAGACAGGCTCTCAAACTCCCACAAAAGCCCTCAAGCAAGCTCAAGCTCACTCACTCGAGCCTCCTAGTGCTCTCATCTTTTTTTTCTACTACTAGTTCCCTACGAACTCAATACTTAGAGAAATAGCTCATTACTAACAATTACTAAGCCACTCTTCCAACGAGTGCACCCTTATATACAAACACTCATCAGCATTCACATTGCATCCCTTACATTCACGTTGGAGTGTTTACGGTGGGATTAAATTCCATCATCATCTGACTTTTTATTTGTAGTTTGTGATGTGCAGGACCCAAAACTCAGCAAATAAAGATCAAAACCCAACAAACTATTTCACCGAAATTTGTTCAAGTTTGGATCTAGGACGCATCATTGGTATTGTCGGTAGAAAACTAACAAAAAGCCAACCACTTTAATCCTCACAACCACTCTTATCTTCTAAGCCAGTACCATCAATCGAAATGGTAAACACCAGAGCAGAAGTTAGCGTTCCCGTTAGAGATGCTGCCTCCAGGACGACTCTGTTGGTAACCTGGTCAGAGGGGCACCTGCACTGTTTTTTAAAATCTGGCGTATCAGATGAGTAATATGTCCAGAATGCTCCAGATTCTTTTCAACCACAGGGCAAGAGGAAGTAGGGGCTCCGCCCTCTTCGGTTCCCATTCCAGCCTCAGTTCCCATTCCGGCCTTCAGGAAAGGAGGCCAGAGGAAGAAAAGCTGGCCAAGAAGGCTACGAGACCGGACAACTCTCATACTCCGAAGGCCTCCAATGCCCAAAACCATCTAATGCTTGAAGGGTGCTTCGGCAACAGGACTCCGGATGAGAGTCTAGAGATGAGAAATCCCTGATACTCCCGGGAAGAGCCAAGGCCTCAGGCTCAGGAGGGAGCCTCCAAGATTGACTGATCCACCAACGACAGTAGCCGACCGATTACACGCCGCACTGCTAAAAGAACGGAGTTGAGGTCAAGAGATCTGGGAACGCCTCCTGAGTGGAAGTAAAAGTCAAGAAGATCTAGAACCTTGTGTTCAAGGATGACGATGAGCACGCCGTTGATATGGAGAGATCTCCCTTTACTGCTAAGATATTGAACTGCCCATTGCTGGCCAAGTTCAAAATGTTAGCACTGGATTCTTATGATGGGAGTATTGATCCCATAGATTACTTTTGCACCCATCTAACTCTCCGGGGCCTGAAAGATTCGACAATGTGCCGGTACTTCCCTCTCACTTTATAGGAAGATGCTCGGATCTGGTTCAACCGACTCCCCGTAAATTAAATCCGGAGCTTCTGTGGGCTCATTGATCTCTTCTTGACTTAGTACGCTTCCAGCAGTCGGGAAGAGAAGTAGTCGGGGCATTTCTCTCACATCAAACAGAGATAGGGGAGAGAACTCGAGGAAGTTCCTGGAGTGCTTTGTAGTAGAGGTCAGAATGATTCCTAAGCTTACTGAGGAGCTGAAGTTTGACAGTTTGATCTCTACCTTGACGCACGGTGATTTCTTTTGACACTTGGCCTATAAGAACCCGCAAACCTTCTAAAATGCGGAGTTTATCACTAGGGCCTACGTAACCGCTGAAGAGGCCAATGAGGCGAAGCGTCCTAAGTGGACCGACCAGCCTCGCTCTTTTTCGGCAAAGGAAAAGAGGAAGAACGGTGGTGGTGACAATCCCTGCCGGAAGCAGCACAGGATCGGAGTACTAGACCGTAAGTAGTACGGGTCGATTAACCTGACTCCTCTGACCGATACATGGTCCAACATCCTCATGCAGATCTATGGGAAGAAATTTCTTAGGTGGCCCAAACCACTAAAGAACATAGAGGGAGAAAATTCGGCTAAGTATTGCAATTTTTATCGATCTTTAGGGCACACAACGGAGGACTACAAGACGCTCCGACGGGAGATTGAGGAGTTCATTCGAAGGGGCCACCTCACCAAGCTCGTCAAGAATCCTGGACAGAGCTTCGACACCTTAGGCGGGGAAGGACTAAATCCATCCTAGTCACGAAATCGGGTCGCGGTTGGTGTGGTAAATATGATCACGACCCGACCGGACAAAACTCAAGCAGATAACAATGAGTGGCAAGCTAAACGAAAGAAGTAGAAAGTGGATGAGACTGTCATTAACTTTAGTGATAATGACGTGAATAATGTAATTTTCCCACACACTGACCTCCTCGATGTATTTGCACTCGTTTCAGACGGTAACATGGACTACCAATAGAAACGAGTTTTTATTGATGATAGACGCTCTAAGGATTTACTTTATCTTGATACTTTCTTCAAACTTAAGCTTGAAAAGAATCAGCTGAAACCTGTCAAAGGGCCACTGTACGGCCTAGACAACGAGCCTGTGGTAGTTCAATGAACGATACAGGTAGAGATCACCCTGGGCACGTACCCCAGAACGGCGAGTCATACACTCATATTTCTTGTCGTTGACTTGCCTTTCGTATACAATGCTATCATAGGCTGGCCATACCTAACAACGTTTAGAGCCATCATCTCAATACTGCATTTAAAAATAAAGTTTCTAATAGTATGTGGTATCATTTAAGTGCTGGGTAACCAAGTAATTGGGCGGACATGTTATATGTCCTAGTTTACACTAAGTAACAGTGGACGGGCCTACAGGGGAACTAGACCATCGAGACGAAGCAACCTTATAGTAGTTGCAGCCCGGTGAGTCAACCAACCCAGTTCCACTGAATCCGGAGGACCCGGAGAGGTGTGTACAGATTGGGGGCTCACTCGTCGGACCACTACGCGACGAGCTGATATCGTTCTTGAGACAAAACACTGATATTTTTGTATGGATAATCGCAAACATGCTGAGTTTTTAGCCGGAGTAATGGTCCACAAGTTGGTTCTCGATCCCATCCATAAGTCTATTAGGCAAAAATGGAGGAACCACTCAATGGAGAAGCTCATAGCCATCCGGAAAGAAGCAAAGAAGCTTCTAAACGCCGACTTTATTAGAGAAGTCCAATACATGAATTGGCTCTTCAATGTCATTCTGGTAAAGAAGAACAATGGGAAATGGTGGATGTGCGTCGATTTTATGGACGTCAATAAAACCTGCCCAAAAGACAGCTTCCCTTTACCCAAGATCGACTAGTTGATGAACTCGACTTCTGGACACGAGCTACTAAATTTCATGGACGCATACTCAGGCAACAATCAGATTCGGATGTGCCCAGAGGATGCGGAGCACACCGTGTTCATGATCAACTAAGGCACCTACTGCTATAGGGTCATACCTTTCGGTCTAAAAAATGTAAGTGGCACCTATTAAAGACTTGTGAAAAAGATATTCGAGAAGCAAATCGGTCACAATATGGAGGTATACATCGACGACATGCTCATTAAGAGCAAGACCAGTAGTGACCATATTCGCGATCTAGTTAAATCCTTCTTGGTGCTCCACGCACACCAGATGAAGCTAAATTGTTCAAAGTGTGTCTTTATAGTGTCATCGAGAAAGTTCCTCAATTTCATCGTCTCTCGGTGAGGGAGCAAAGTAAACCTAGAAAAGATCAAAACCCTCATAGACATGTCTTCACCACAAAGCGTCCAAGATATCCAGAGGCTAACCGGATGACTGACGGCACTGTCCCGCTTCTTGACAAAGTCGGGAGACAAGTATCAGTCTTTCTTCAAGGTTCTATGGGGGACTGAAGCAAATGGTTTTTAGTGGATTGTGGAGTGTCAGGCAACCTTCGGTGAGTTAAAGTAGTACTTGGTTAGTCCACCGTTGCTAACGTCACCCAGGGATAGAGAGGAGCTGTACCTCTACTTGACAGTATCAGAGATGGCTCTCAACTTCGTCGTCACACGTCAGAACTCTGATATTCAATGGCTGGTCTACTATGTGAACAAAATATTGATCGGCCTAGAGACACGCTACCCGTGCACCGAGAAGCTGGCTTTGGCACTTGTCTTCTCAACCTGGAAGCTGAGACCGTATTTTTAGGCTCATCGTGTGGTCATCCTGACTAACCCGTCACTGAAGGGTATCCTCTAGAAACCCGATATTTTTGGATGACTAGTTAAACAGGCCATCAAGTTAGGAGAGTTCGACATTGAATTTCAACCCATGCCAGCCATCAAGGGGCAGGCCCTGGCAGATTTTATCGTCAAAGCCATGACCTTATTAGTCGGTGAGCACCTCACTGAGGACACAGGTCACCATCCAGAAGAGCTGGAATGCGTTCTCAACGTGGACGGTTTGTCTACGAACTTAGGTAGCAGTGCTGGAGTTGTTCTAAGGACCCTGGATGGTTTTGAGATGAAGTACTTCCTTAAACTCAATTTTTTGGCCACCAACAATATTGCCAAGTACGATGCCCTATTAGCCAGATTACGGCTAGCCAAAGAGTGCTCGGCTGCGTGGCTAACCGTCTACAACGATTCAGAGCTGGTCGTTAACCAAATCAATGGGAGTTTCGAGACGTGCAGCCTTCTCTTGGCCAAATACTTGGCCAAGGCAAAGAATGCAATCCAAAAATTTGACAAGCTGAGCCTGATCCACGTCCCCAAAATTGAGAACTAGAAGGTCGACTAACTTACTATAGTAATGGCGGTTAAAAACCTAGAACAGTACTCGATGGATATGACGTCGAAAATTGGATGGCACCTTATTGGAGGTACCTGACGGATGGAGCATTGCTAGAGAACGCGTGCAAGGCCAAACGGATTAAGAAGACGGCCGGTTGGTATACCATAGTCGACGGGCAGCTCTATCGCCGTGGATACTTGACTCCATATCTCCGATGTCTTACTCCCGAGGAGGCCGGCTACGCCTTGAGCTAAGTCCACATCGGAATATGTGGGTCACACATCAATGGAAAGAATTTGACATTCAAAGTCATGCGCTAGGGATATTCCTGGCTTCAATGAAGAAGGACATCCTAGAATTTGTGAAGAAGTGCGAGAATTGCTAACTCCATGACAATCTTCACCACCAGCCACCTGTGGAGCTGAGATCCCTCCAAGCTCCTTAGCTTTTCATGCAATGGGGTCTCGATATTCTTGACCCATTTTTCATCACGACTAGGCAAAGAAAGTTCATCATCACGAGTATAGACTACTTCACCAAATGGGTTGAAGCTGCCCCGCGAGTTAAGATCACTGGGTACAATTCCTTGAATTCGTCCTCCAAAGTATAATAAGCAGATTTGGTATTCCCGTGGTAATTGTGACCGGCAACAGAATCCAATTCTCGGGAAGTGCTTCACTAAGTATTGCACCAGTCTTGGTATCAGATTGGACCATACTTCAGTAGTATACCCCTAAGCCAATGGACAGGTAGAAGTCACCAACCGTATACTACTCTACGGTTTGAAGACCAAGTAGGAGGACGCAGGGGGCTCTTAGGTCGATGAGTTACCCTTCGTTCTATGGTCATATTAGACGACTCCAAAGGAACCAACTCGTGAGACACCCTTTAATCTCTGCTACGGGACTGAAGTGGTAATTTCGGTGGAAATCGGACTCCCAAATCTTAGAGTCGAAGCCTTTGATTCACTTGATAACTCTCAGAAGATCGGGGAACACCTAGACTTATTGGAGGAAGCCCGTGACATAGCCAGGATGCGGACAACAGCCTACCAATGACGAGTCGCCCACTATTATAATAAGAAAGTGAAAGCACGACAATTCAAACTTGGAGACTTGATCTTGTGAAGTGTAGAGGCTACAGGTCTGATCACTAACCAGAACAAGCTTTTCCTGAATTGAGAAGGCCCGTTTTTGGTCTAAGCCATTCTGTAGAATGGAGCATACAAACTCCGAATCCAAAATGACAAGTTGGTCTCGTGGACGTGGAACACGGTCTATCTCAAGCGTTACTTCCAGTGAAGACCGAGGTAGGTCATCTGTATGACATGAGCATGCTTGTAACATACATTGTCATTAATAAAAAAAAATTCTTTTCCATTTACATTGTATCCTGTATCTCTCTTATTTCTTTTTCTTTTCCATGTGAATGCTTTCTCGTAAGATACATGAAGTAAACGACCTAAACTGCTCCTAAATCAGGCAAATTTTTACCCGTTCACAATCAAACCTAGTCATCCAGGTGACCCGTAAGTGGTCAAATTAAACCCTAATCATCCAAGCAACCCGTAAGTGGTCAAATTAAACCATAATCATCTAGGCGGCCCATAAGTGGTCAAATTAAATCCTAATCATCCAAGCGGCCTATAAGCGGTTGAATTAAATATTGGTCATCTAAGTGGCCCACTCGTGGTCTAATTTCAAACCTTAGGAGCTTTAAACAGCACACGTGACAACCTCCTCCAACAAGAGTTAGCATTGTCAGTCTATGACGGTCAACACCTCAGGAGTAAGGTGCCCCGCCTAAAAGCTGACAACCCAAGGTCATACATGGGCAATGCCACTCAAGCTTCAACTCAGGCTTAAGTATTAAACCGACTTGGTATGACATCAGGATTCACTCTGATGTCTCCATAAGGACTCAAGTCCATCTGAGAGAATAACAAATGTCTCCGATGTGGCGAGGCAAACAGCCAACTTGTACAATGTACACCGAGTAGGCTGGCTAAGATAAAGAATAAGTAACTAAAGAGACAGTTAACAAAAGCAACGTAATGGTACACAAATGTCAGTAAAACGATTGTTTTATTAATGGCAAAACTATATTTACAGTTACACCTAAAAAATAAAAAGGTAAGGGATACAAGATCTCTATTAAGGAGCAAAGCTCCCAGGAGGAGGCGGGAGAGGCCCCCGTTCACTACGAGGTTGGATCACAAGGCTCTCACATCGCCTGGCAGAATGGTTCACTCCATTAAGGACACCAGTGGAAAAATTGGGGTCCACCAGTTAGGCAATACGACGACTAATGTTAATACCTTCCCATACCATGCCCACAGCACCTAAGAAACCTCATGTGGACATATGCAAGTAGAAAGCTCGTTCTCTAATGAAGCTATCTTTCTCAAAAGCTCATTAGTATGCCCCACCGCCCGGGCTGCTTCCTCTTTTAGTCTCACAGTTTTCACTTTCAGTTTAGACAACTCCGACAAGAGAGCGGCCTTCTCCTCCTAATGTTGGGTCCTCAGTAGGTCCATCTCCTCCTTGAACCAAGTGATCTCCTCTTCAGGGTCTATGACCACCATGTCTTGTTGACGCAAACCCTTACTCACTGCTGCTAGAATCTTCTCCTCCTGTCAGAAATCAAAAACGTTAAGCAACAACAGCAGAGGAAGAAGGGAATGGAAGCTTTGAAAAGTTACCAGTCAGATTTTTCACTACTTCCTTATTTGTCTGCTCCGTGACCTTGGGCCTGATGGTGGAGGACTTGGAGCGGTTGCCTCCTCCGCACGCTCCACTGAAGCCCCAGTAGCAATCTCCTCCGCCAACTCAGCACTAATGTCAATTGCTTCAAAGAGCTCTCTGGCGGCTGGCTCATCAAGCGCAGGAAACGGCTCCATGGCTGGCTCCTCCGGCTCAGCAGGTAGCTCCAATGGCTCCATCGGCGCGGCTTGAGCTACCAAGTCCTCCTGCTGCGACAGCGCAGCGGCAACGCCTCTTGTAACAGCGCGCAGCATGGCCTCATACTCCTCCATAGCAACCTCTACTCCGGAGCGCTCTCCAACTCCAACAAGTCGTCCGGTCGCAATGTAGTCTGGCTCTGTGGAGGATGATGAAGAAGGCACTATCGTTGCGACCCCCTTTTGCCTTGGACTTCTCGAAGCATCACTGTTGAAAGGTGCACCAGCCGCATCAATGGCGATAGCGCCAGTTTTCCTCTTACGCTATGAGGCCATCGGCAGTGATGTTTTGACCTTCTGGACTAGAGAAGGAGGTTCCCAGCGAGCTTTCTTGGCTTCCCCTTGGAAACCAAGTGATCACTCCTAAACTCGTCAGGGTATTTTCTCACCAACTCCAGCAAGGGGGCAACAACAACCCCCTCCTCCTTAGAAGGTTGCCCGGAGAAGGACTGGGGAACTTTACCCCACTCTCTAGACAATGGGCAATCATTTGACACCTTAACAAAAAAAAAAAAAGCTTGTCCTTCCAGTTATTCATCGAATTATAAATGGCGCTGTGAATGCTCAACTCCCAAGGAGAAAGAAAAATCGAACTTCCCCTCTGGGTGAACCTAAAAATCACCTTGACGGCCTCCATTGAAAGCATAGGTGAATGAAGGCAAAAAATTATGCACAAGAAACAAAGGTAGCAAACAGCATTCGCGTGAAATCATGCGACGGGAACCTGAAGGGACTTAAAGATCTTGAGTTGCTCCTCTGGGACAGGAAGGCAAAACCCACTCCTCAAATGAGACTCATACACAGTGATGCAGCCTTCGGGAGGAGAACCGGCCATGTCCAGCTCACTGGGCATTAAGAAAATAATTTCACGGGGGATGTTGAACTCCATGTATAGTTCTTTTACCTCACTGGCAGAAATCACTGAGGCGATCTCCATCACAAAAGGAGCCATGAAAGTGAGAGTGAAAAGAGCAGTAGGGACTTAGAAATTTTCAGAGAAGAAAAGCATGAAAAATTTGAATGGTTGGACTGATTTTATAAAGGCACACAGCCATTGGAGTTAGACAGCGCCTCAAAAGGATACTCCCATCATTATAGACACGTGTCACTTCCGAAGAGAGTACAGTCGAACCAGATCTTTTGGTGAATTAATTACCGGGATCGTAAATTCACTACATAATGATACATTGTAAACTTTTTGACTGACAGTCCAATGGCCTGATGACACAACAGTTTAATTCCCTCAAATTCTCCGGATTCTGGTAAGGATGGTCAACGAATCTAGTCAACGCTACTTTTTCTGCTCAGTTCCCCGGATTTTGAAAAGGATGGTCAATGAATCCGGTCAACACTACTCTTCCTACTCAGTTCTTCAGATTCTGGCAAGGATGTCAATGAATTCGGTCAACACTCTACTTCCTACTTGGTTTTCTAGATTCTTACAAGAACTGTCAAAAAATTCGGTCAACGCTTCCTACAGCTTTGTTCTTCGAATCTCGTCTTTACGGTTAGCAGTCGCAAACAATGTAGTCAGCAGTCCAAGAGCCATTGCCATTTTTCTCATTGAATTGTCTCGAGCAAGTTGCCCAACCAGAAGCGTCCCATGGTGAACATGCTGAAGGTCGGAGTCCTAAACCACCAACAGGGGCTAGTGATGGGGACGCTAGTAGCGAGCTAGCCCACAAAGGAGAAAACGACCCAAATTTTCGGTGGCCCATTTCTGCCTGGACGGTCAACACTTTCGTTGACTAGACAAAACTCAAGCGAGCCAGTAAAGGCCCAAGATCAAGACAACCCATCAAAGCCTATAACGGTCAACGCGTCCGTTGACTCCAAAGTGGCCAGTAAATCGGATGGGTCAAAGGACGCACACAGTCCAGGCATCGATTGGTCCATGTTTCCATCCTCAAGCCATGACACCCATCTACCCTAATTTTCTGTATCTTCAAAGAAGGCAAGTTTTATTGTAATGGTCTCCTCAAGAATCAAAATGCATCCCGAGAGGAAAGCGCCAAAATCTACACACAGGTTATTGAAAATTCTAATGGTTACAAAATACAAAAGGAAGAAGATCATCCTCTTTGACTGTTACAGTCAGGAATGACGATCACACCAATGCCGGAAAAGCAATGATCCCCAATAGAATGCGAGCATCAAACCCCTCAGCGTAAGAAAGGCAGCCCAGGGCCGTGGCTATGAGAGGCCATGGCAGCTCCCTCCAGAGACAGGCTCTCAAACACCCACAAAAGCCCTCAAGCAATTTCAAGCTCTCAGAAGCTTTCTAACTCACTCAAGTCTCCTAGCGCTCTTATCCGTCTTTCTGCTATTAGTTCCCTTCAAACTCAGTACTTAGAAAAGCAGCTCTTCACGAGCAATTACGAAGCCACTCTTCCAACGATTGTAACCCCACATACAAACACTTATCAGCATTCACATTGCATCCATTGTATCCACCTTCTTATCTTCAGAAGGTTGATTATTGACTTGAGTGTCGAAGTGTTTATGGTGGGACCAAATCTTACAATCAGTTGACCTCCTATTTGTAGTTTATGCTGTGCAGGACCAAAAACTTAGCAAATGGAGACCAAAACTTGATGGACTATTTTATTCGAATC
>JAODPA010067085.1:0-10693 GCA_025585075.1 Nepenthes mirabilis
TTTTGATTTAAAATGATGTCACTTTTCATTTATAACATAATATAATTCTTTGGAGCTCTTAGATGGGAAAAATATTAAAGAAAAGAGTAAAGAATGACATATTTCTCATTAAACTATATCAAAAGTTTTTGATTATTGGTTAAAAGATGTATTTTGATCGATTAATTTGACCGTACCATCTATCTTATAATTAAGTATCTAAGCTCACATATCTTCTTTTTTGACTTGCTAATTGAAATTATATCTATCTAAATATGGTAATAGAAAATTGCGCATGTAATCTTGGTCTTTTTCAGGGCATTAGAGACTCATGGCTTATATTTCTTGGCTTCTCAATAGGTCCAGAGCCTACTTGTGTGGATGAAGTCAACTAGAGCCAGCTTTGGCCATTTGGCATGTTATACCAAGTTTATTGTTACTATTGAATAATTCGGTCATTTAATTTTAAAATTTTGGATGTCATTTGAAACTCCAATTTTGATCCATTAAACATATAAATATTATATTAAGTATCTACATTTATGATCTTAAAAAGAGTCAAAATTTTCAAGATTGAACCAATAAATTTTTAACTGATAAATTATTTTATCAGACTGTTTTTACACTTGATGCGTCTTGAATCCAAATTTTGAATAGATTCGGATCAAGTTGGTTATCTGAGTCTGACTCTGTCCACTGAGTTTGGATCCTGCACACCACAACGACGAACAGAAGGTCAGGCGACGGTGGAAAGTTGTCCCACCGTGAACACTCTGACGCTCAAGTTAGCAAATAGCCTTCGAATTAAGAAGGAGAAAATAGATAATGTAAGGAAATGCAGAGAGTATTTGAGATCGGTGAGTGCTCTCATTGAGAGAGACTTTTATTGGCTCGTGAGGAGCGCTGACTCTAAATATTGTGTTTGCTGGGAACGTAATGACAAAGAGAGAAAGAGATAGCGTTTGTAGTTTGAAAGCGTGTGAGCTTATTGTGGGTGAATGAATGCGTGCCCTGGAGTGAGAACTCCATGGCATTTTATAGTCATTGTACTGCAATGTCTTTAATGTGCAAAAAGGCTTGATTATCGCTCTCTATTAGGCTCACTGCCTTTGCTAGCGTGAAGCCTTTATGGCAGTAATGGGCATTGCTTTGATTGCTTTCCTTTTACGTTCTACAACCGTTAGGGTTTACTGCAAATAGGAGAAGGATTCTGGCACTTTCCTTTAAGAATGCGCATTAAATCTACTGATAACCGTTGCCATTGAGATTGCCTTATATGGAGAGCACGAAATCAGGGGAGAGGACCTTTACTCATTGTGGACGGTCATATGGGTCATACTGGGCTTGGCCCACTTGAGGCCTAGTCTTCAGATAGTCAGCTAGGCCTGCTGTCGGTCAATGAAAACGTTGACCGTCTCGAGAGCAAGTTGTTCGTCCTACTCTTGGGTTTCTTCCGGCACACTTAGCCTTTCATCACGGTGGACGTTGACCGTCCAGGAGTAAATGGGTCATTGCGGATTTAGGTCGTTCCTTCTTCTTGAGCCAGTCCATTACTGACGTACCCATCACTGAGTTTGAATCCTGCACAATACAACTATGAACAAGAGGTCAGGTAACGGCAGAAGGTTATCCTACCGTAAAAACTCTGACGCTCAAGTTAGCAAATAACTTTCAAATTAAAAATGTGAAAGTAGAGAATACAAGGAAATGTAGAGAATGTTTGAGATGGGCCAGTGCTCTCGTTGAGAGAAGCATTATAGGCTCATGAGGAGCAATGGCTCTAAGTATTGTGTTCGTTGGGAACATAGTGACAAAAAGAGAAAGAGATAGCGTTTGTAGTCTGAAAGCATGTGAGCTTATTGTGGGTGAATGAATGCTTACCCTAGAGAGAGAACTCTATGGTCTTTTATAGTCGTTGTGCTGCGATGCCTTCTTTGTGCATAAAGGCTTGATTAATGCGTTCTACTGGGCTTATTGTCTTTTCTGGCATGGAGTCTTTATGGCAGTAGCAGGCATTGCTTTGACTACTTTCCTTCTACGTTATGCCACCATTAGGGTTTACTGCAGATAGAAAGAGGATTCCAACGCTTTCCTTCAGGGATGTGCATTGAATTTATTGATGACTGTTGCTATTAAAATTACCATCTGTGGATAGCGTGAAATCAAGGGAGAAGACAATTGCTAGTCACGGACGATCGCATGAGCCAAACTGGGCTTGGCCCACTTGAGGCCTGGTCTTCAGACAGTCAGCTAGACCTGTTGTCGATCAACAGAAACGTTGACCGTACCGAGAGCAAGTCGCCCATCCTACTCTTAGGCTTCTTCTCGCTCACTTAGTCTTTCGTCCGATCAACGGTGGACGTTGACCATCCAAGTAAAAATAAGTCGCTGCGGATTTGCGCCGTTTCTCCTTCTTAGACCAACACATTACTAGCATACCCATCACTAGCCCCTATACTGGTGATACCCTTTGGTCTGAAGAATGCGGGTGCCACTTACCAACAGCTTATGAACAAGATGTTTGAAAAGCAGATCGGCCGCAATATGGAAATGTACGTCGACGACATGCTCGTTAAGAGAATGACCACCAATAACCATATTCGTGATTTGGCTAAGTCCTTCGAGGTGCTCCACGCACATCAAATGAAGCTGAATCCTTCTAAGTGCGTCTTCGGAGTATCCTCAGGAAAGTTTTTGGATTTTATCATCTTTCAACGAGGGATCAAGACAAACTCAGAGAAGATCAAAACTCTCACAAACATGACTCTGCCACGGAGTGTCAAAGATGTCCAAAGGCTAACCAGACTACTGGTAGCCTTATTCCATTTCTTGGTCAAGTCAAGGGACAAGTACTAGCATTTCTTCAAAGCTTTGAGGGGGACAAAAGCAAATAGATTACAGTGGACTGCAGAATGTCAAGCATCCTTCGACGAATTAAAGTAGTACCTGACCAGTCCACCATTGCTGACGTCACCCAATGACGAAGAGGAACTATACCTCCACCTGGCAGTGTAAGAGGTAGCTCTCAAGTCTGTCCTCATATGTCAAGACTCCGATTCTCAGCGGCCAGTCTATTATATGAATAAAATATTAACCGGTGTAGAGACGCGCTACCCACGTGCAAAAAAGTTAGCCTAGAAACTTGTCCTCTCCACCTGAAAATTGAGGCCTTACTTACAAGCTTATCGCACAGTCATTCTGATCGACTAACCACTGAAGAGCATACTCCAAAAACCTAACGTTTCTGGACGGTTGGTAAAATAAACTATTGAATTGGGAGAGTTCGATATTAAATTTTGACCCAGACCAGCCATCAAAGGACAGGCTCTCGCTGACTTCATCGTCGAGACCACGACAACAATTGTAGATGAACAACCCGCTGAGAATGAAGAATGGCACCGAGAAGAACCAGAGTGGGTCCTCAACGTAGACGGATCGTCTACGGACACAGACAATGGAGCCGGAGTAGTCCTGAGGACCTCTAATGGGTTTGAGGTAAAATACTCCCTTAGACTCGACTTCCCAGCCACCGACAATGTTGTCGAGTACGAAGGCCTATTTGTTGGGTTAAGACTAACTAAAGAGTGCTCAACCAGACGACTGGCCGTCTACAACGATTCTGACCTGGCCGTCAACTAGGTTAGTGGGAGTTTTGAGGCATGCTACCCTCACTTGGCCAAATTCTTGGCCAAGGTGAAGGAAGCCAGCCGAAAATTTGACAAGGTGACCCTAATCCACACTCCCTGAACTGAGAACTAGAAGACCGACTAACTTACTAGAACAACGGCGAATAAAAATCCAAAACAGTACTCAATGGACATGCAGGAAGTCATGAGCAGTCACAGCACTGAGGAACAGGAAGCCATGCAGGTCTCCGACGCGGAGAGTTGGATGACGACTTACTAGAGATACCTAGAGGAAGGAGCACTGCCAGACAACGCTGACGAAGCCAAGCAGATCAAGAAGACGGCCGATTGGTATACCATAGTCGATGGACGGTTATATCGCTATGGCTACGTGACTCTGTACTTCTTGTACTTAAACTCTTGAGGATGCAAACTACACCTTGAGCGAAATCCACCTTGAGATCTACATATCGCATATCGGCGGCAAAAACCTACGGTTCAAAATCATGCGCCAAGGATACTACTGACTAACGATGAAGAAAGACGCCCTTGATTTCGTGAAAAAGTATGAGAATTGCCAACTCTATGATAATCTTCACCATCAGTTGCCCGTTGAGTTGAGGACTCTTTAGGCTCCTTGGCCTTTCACGCAATGAGAGTTCGATATTCTCGGCCCATTTTTCATTTCTACTGGGCAAAAAAAATTTATCATCACGGGTATTGATTGCTTTTTCAAGTGGGTGGAAACTGTACCGCTGGCCAAGATCAACGAGTACAATGCTTTAGAATTCGTCCACCAGAGTATAATTAGCAGATTTGGTATTTTCAAGGTCATAGTTACTAACAACATAACCCAATTCTCTGAAAAATGCTTACCAAGTATTGCACCAATCTAAATATCAGATTGATCCATACTTTGATAGTGTACCCACAAGCCAATGGACACATGGATGTCACAAATGCATGCTACTCATGCTACTCAATGGTCTGAAGACCAAGTTGAAGGACATAGGGGGCTCCTGGGTTGACGAACTACCTTCCATCCTATGGTCTTACCAAACGACTCCAAAGGAATCGACTCGTAAGACGCCCTTCAATCTCTATTACGAGATTGAAGTAGTAATCCCAGTTAAGATTGGATTTTCAAGTCTTAAGGTTGAGTCCTTCGACCCACAAGATAACTCTCAGAAAATTTGAAAATACCTAGACTTATTGGAGGAAGCCTGCAACGCTGTCAGACTGGGGACAGTGGCCTACCAACAACGAATCACACGCTATTACAATAAGAAGGTAAGAGCGCGGCACTTCGAAATTGAGGACTTGGTCTTATGAAATATTGAGGCTACGGGTAAGATCATTAATCGAAATAAACTTTCCCCAAATTAGGAAGGTCTTTTTCTAGTTTCTACCGTTCTGCGAAACGGATCACACAAGCTCCGGACCCAGAACAGCAAGTTGGTTCCATGGATGTGGAACGCAATCCACCTCAAACGCTACTTCCAGTAAGGATACAGGTGGGCCATCCACGTTGTACATGCATGCTTGTAATGTACATATTAATATTAATAAAATAAGAGTGCGGTTTCATTCGTACCATGCTATTCTTTCTATTCTTTTCCTGTTCTGTGTGCATGTGTGTGAATTTTCAGGGTTGTACAAATAACCTAAACTATTCCTAAGTCGGGTAGGTTTTTACCTACTCGTAACAAATTCTAATCATCCAGGCAGCCCATAAATGGTCGTAACTAAACCTTGGTCATCCAGGCGACCCATAGGTAATCGTAACTAAACCATGGTCATTCAGGTGGCCTACTAACGGTCAAATTAATCCTTCGTTATTCAAATGACCCATTCGCGGTCAAAATTTTAGAGGTCTTAAATAGCACGTGTGACAACTTCCTACATAAAGAGATAGTGTGGTCAGTCTACGATGATCGACAAACGAAAGCAAAGTGTAAAAAGAAAATATGTGCTTCCATAGTGAAACAAGCACTATATCAAGCAACCTAGGCGCCGCCTGTTTATATAACAACATTGCACTACGAACAAAGAACGTATTCATATACAATATTTCTTACGACGCCTCACATGAAGAAAAAGCAAAAAGAATCCTAATAGCGCCCCCAAGGTCCAGAGATATCATGACTCAGGGTGGTGGCTTCCCGAGGCTAAAGAGCCTCCTCGAGAGTGAGGTCGGCACCTCCAGCCCCAACCGCTGGGATACCACACTAGCTCTGATCTCTAAAAAGCACTAGCATTTCACGAGTCCAGAAACCCAACAGAGAAGCGATGATCCACCATGGAGGCAATCTTACGGCTGTAGTGAATCTCATCCTGGAACAGCTCCTCCAAGGCAGGCGCCACCTCTTCAAGGCAAAGCCTCGTCCTCAACTCGCCCTCAAGTGCTGCAATCTGCTTTAGAGCCCGTTGGTGTGCCTCCGAATCCTCTCGCACGTCAGCGTTGGAGGCCTGACCCGGATGGACAGCGCACACCCTCTCCAGAGGCACGTCATCCTCCTCGGAGGATGAGATCTCGACGAAACCGCAATGCACCTCGTCAAGCTGGCAAAACCAAGAAAAGTCAAAAAAGGGAGCGCGAATGGCCGCAACCAAACCCTAAAGTCAAATAATGAAGGCATACCTGACGAGAAGGCCCGTCACGATTGAGGCAAGTAGGGTAGAAAGGCTCCGGAGAGCTCTCAGGATGCGACCTCTCTGAAGATGAGGACTCATGGGAGGGGCTAGGCGTGTTGTCTAGCCCCTAGTTGAGGAGAGTAGGAACATCAATCATATTATCATTAGTCATGGAGAAGGGAAAATTGCTATAAAGCAAATCGCAAATACCATTGCTGTTTAATAAGCCAAGTTTCCCGCCTGAAAAGCCACACACTAATCAAAGGGTCACGTCGTTTCAAGTCATGTTGTTTCAATGCCTAACGGGGCATGTGCTGTGCAAACGTCACATCTATGAAGAGTCAGTCTGCGATGATCAAACATTTACAGTAAAGACTTCAACCGGTCAACGAAAGGTACAGAAAAGGGAAACGAGAGAAAAAGCATGACAAAGGTACAAGCGACGACAGGCAACATCCTAGGGGTGAAGTGCTCCATCTAGCAGCCCAAGTTCAAACTTGGGTATACTCGCGGGTGTAGAACATGTTTGATTTGACATCAGGATTTACTTTGATGTCTTCTTAAGGATTAAATCCATCAAAGAGCGCCACAAACAGCTCAAGGAAAGTTGGCTAGACAGCGCAACAACAAGTGAATAAAAAAAATGATAGCAAAGGCAAAGACGCATAATATCAGTAAAATGATCATTTTATTGATTATGTGCGGCAACTACAAGCAAGAAAAAGTACAAAAAAATCTACAGTGGGGCAAAGCTCCTAGGAGAAAGTGGTGGTGGCCCCTGACTACTCCGGGACAACCCCATAAGGTTCTCGCGGCGGCTAGCAGAACAATTTGCAGGGTCAAGGACGTCAAATGGAAAGTTAGGGTCGACCATCCGTACAGTGCGTCAACTAAGGTTGACATCTTCCCACACCCGTGCCCACAACATATCGTGAACCTCATGGGGACAAATGCGAGTGGCCAACTTGTTCTCCAACGATGAAATCTGTCCTGATAGTCGATTAGTGGCCTTACCGCCCAATCAGCTTCCTCTTTCAATCTGGCATTCTCCTCCTTCAGCTTGGCGTTCACCTCTTCCAAACTAAGTAGCATAGATTGGAGAGTAGTTGTATCCTCCTGGTGCTCTACCGTGAGCAACTCCACCTCCTCCTTGAATAAAGCAATCTCCCCCTCAAGGTCTAAGATCACCAAGTCCCTTTGGTGTAGCCCTTTACTGATTGCGCCCATTATCTTCTCCTCCTGTAAAAATCAAGAACATTAAGTGTCAGCAACAAAGAGAAGGAGAAGAAAAGTTGTAAAGATTTACCTGCCAGACACTGCGCTCTGACCTCACTGGCCTGCTTCGAGACCTTGGCCCTGGCGACAGATGACTGGGAACAGTAGTCTCCTGAGTGGGCTCCTTCGACAACTCTGTTGGCTCAGCAAGGGCTCTTGTATATGGCTCCTCTAGCTCTGAAGCTAGCTCATGTAGCTTAGCTTGCGGCTCACAATCGGCTCAAGTAGCTCAACTTGCGGCTCCACAACTGGCTCCATTAGCTCAACTCTCGGGTCCACAGCCAGCTCCATCAACTCAGCTGGCCGCTCCGAAGCTGGCTCCTCCGGCTCAGCTTACGGCTCACCTACCGACTCCGCCCTGATGGCTTCTAACTCCAACTCTGCCAATGTAGGTTGCGCCGCCAAGTCCTCTTGCAGCAAGGACACAACTACGGCGCTGTTGGCTCTGGTGCGCAACATGGCGTCATATTGCTCTAAAGCCAACTCTACCTCGACTCCTGAGCAGTCTCTCATTCCCCCAAGATGTCCGACGGCCATATAGTCTGTCCCTGAGGATGAGGAACAACAGTTCACCATTGTGGCCTTTTTCTGTTTTGGACTGGTGGGAGCAATGTCAGTAGAAGACACGTCGGTGTCACCGCCAACTACAATGCTGGCTTTCCTTTTCCTTTGTGAGGCCTCCGGCGGTAGTGTCCTGAATTTCTGGACTGGAGAGGGAGGTCTCCGACGAGCTCTCTTGGCTTCCTCCTGAGAAACTAAGTGGTCTCTCTTAATTTCCGAAGCATTCTCCCTCACCAGCTCTAACAACTTAGCCATAGCAGCAATCTCTGCCTTCTTTGGCGTCCCAATGAAAACTTTTGGAACCTTACCCCAATCTCGTAACAAAGGCCACGTCTCAACAACGCGTACAAACAAGAAGTGATTCTTCCACTTATTCAACAAGTCATAGACGGTCTTGTTGACTGGAAGGTCTCTGGGATACAGGAAAATCCAATCCCCACTCTGTGTGAAACGAAACATCACCCTGACAACGTCGATTATCATCATCCGAGAGCAATGACGCATCAAGATGCATAGAGAGTAAAGATATCGCACGGTATTAGTATGAAGTCGTGCGATAAGCACCTGAAGAGCAGTAGG
Source organism: Nepenthes mirabilis (assembly GCA_025585075.1). Taxonomy (NCBI): domain Eukaryota; kingdom Viridiplantae; phylum Streptophyta; class Magnoliopsida; order Caryophyllales; family Nepenthaceae; genus Nepenthes; species Nepenthes mirabilis. The sequence goes on from JAODPA010067085.1 coordinate 8,655, forward strand.
ATGTCGAGCAATTCCTGAGAGATTGAGAGACAAAACTCGTTCCTTAGATGAGCCTCGTATACAATGACACAACCCTCAAGAGGGAAGCAAACCCTATAAAGTCCACTGGGCATCACAAGAATGATCTATCGTAGAATGTTAAACTCCATGTACAACTCTCTAACTTCACTGGCTGTGAACACAGAAACAATCTCCATCACGGAGAGAGCCATGGAAGCGAAAGAGAAGGAAGGTAGTAGAACACCTAGAAATTTTTAGGAAGTCAAGGAAAATCGTGGGAAATTTAAAAAGTAATAGACTGACTACTTAAAGGAGTAAGAACGCCGGATAAGGTGAACCGTCTAGTAAACATGCACCATCATTGCTGACACATGTCGCTTCCTGAACGGTGCAGTCGAATTGGATCCTCTAGCGCATCAATTTCCAGGGTCGCAAATTCACTGCGTGCAGACACGTGGCCAACTTTTAGAGTGACAGTCCGGCGGCATGATTGCGCGTTGTTTCAACTCCCGCCAGTTCTCTGAATTACTTCATTCAGCTAGTTTTTTGGATTTTGGCCTAAACAGTCAACGAATCTGGTCAATGCTTCCTTTAATCAGTTCTCCGAATTTCAGCCTAGACGGTTAACAAATCCGATCAACGCTTCTTTCAGCAATTCTCTAGATTTTGGCCTAGACGGTCAACGAATTCGGTCAACAAACTTCTAAGCCAGTTCTCCAGATCTTAGCTTTACGGTCAATAACTACACACAACACGATCAACAGACCAAGAGTTTTCGCCTGTTTCCCCACCAAGCAGGTAACCCAACCATTCGCAACCCATCTTGAATATGCTGGAGGCTAGATTCCCAGGCCACTAGCATGAAAGGCTAGTGATAACGTCAGTAATGGGCTTGTGTAAGAAGGAGGAACAGCCTAGATCTGTAACAGCCCATTTGTGCCTGGACGGTCAACGCCCACCGTTGACCGGACGAAAGACTAAGTAAGTCATAATAAGCCCAAGAGTAGGACAGACAACTTGCTCTCGAGACGGTCAATATTTTTGTTAACCGGCGGTAGGCCCAACTGACTGTCTGAAAACCAAGCATCAAGTGGCCCAAGCCCAATTTGGCCCACGCGACCGCCCACAACCAGTAATGGTCCTCTCCTCTGATTTCATGCTCTCTATAGAGGGCAATTTCAATGGCAACGGTCATTAGTAGATTCAATGCAGATCTTTGAAGAAAATCGCCAGAATTCTCTTCCTATCTGCAGTAAACCCTAACGGTTGTAGAACGCAGAAGGAAAGCAATCAAAGCAACGCTCGTTACTACCATAAAGGCTCCACGCTAGAAAAGGCAGCAAGCTCAATAGAACGCGATAATCAGGCCTTTCTACACAAGGAAGGCATCACAGCACAACGATTATAAAATACCATGGAATTCTCACTCCAAGGCACGCATTCATTTCGCCATAATAAGCTCACATGCTTTCAGATTACAAACGCTATCTTTTTCTCTCTTTGCCACTATGTTCCCAGCGAACATAGTGTTTAAAGCCAGTGATCCTCACGAGCTAATAAAACCTCTCTCAATGAAAGTACTCACCCATCTCAAATATCTCTATATTTCCTTATATTTTTTACTTTTACCTTCTTAATTTGAAGACTGTTTGCTAACTTGAGTATCAGAGTGTTTACGTTGGGATAACTTTTCGCTGTTACCTGACCTCCTGTTTATAATTATGTTGCGCAAGATCCAAATTCAATGGATAAAGCCGAATTCAGACAACCGACTTAATTTAAATCTATTTAAAATTTAGATCCAGAATGTATCAACACTCATTTAATACAAATTTTTGTACCCTTATAATCTCCATAAGTTTTGGAAATATTTATTTATTTATTTGGATTTGTTACGGTCAACCATAAAGGACACAGAAGTTGGGCCTTGCTGTTTGGTATAATTCCAAATACGCACGCCAGCTCAACAAAAACGTTGCACTATTTGACAACTATGCCCTTTTCTATCAGTTTTCGTTCCCTCTCACCTTTTTTATATA
>JAODPA010067086.1:0-10695 GCA_025585075.1 Nepenthes mirabilis
TAATATTGTTATGGTATCAAGAAATATTAATTTTGAGAACCGATACTGACACATATCATTTGATATTTTTAAAAAATGTCATATCTAAGTGTGTATGGGTTTTAGGACTTAGATATTGTGATCGTACGATATTATTTTACATACCAAATTTGAAGCCAACTTCCTTTCACGTGTTGGCTAGTAGCCCCATGATGAGAGGGATTTAGGACTTAGATTAGTAGCATGTTTTATAATATAGGAGTCTAATCCTACAATTCCACTTGATTTATGCTTTATGAATATAAAAAGCATTGAATGGACGCTGATTTTCCCGGTCAAATATTATTAAATTAACACTAATACATGCAAGTTTCAAAGCAGAGTGCTGTTTTAGTTAGGCATTATGGGATTTGTTAATTAAGCCAAAGGTTAGTGGAGAGTGCGAGTGCTCTTTGGACTCCATGATGACACTCCGTGGGTGATTGTATCACTTAATTAGTGACGACATTCATTGCGTGAGAAGGCATTTTGTGGAAGCAAACAAATTGATTATATCTAGAAAATTATTTTAAGGATACCCTTCACTTTTTTTTAAGAAATTTGGACGCGATGCGGTATTATGTATTAATTTATATTTATTTTTTTATAAGTTCGTGAATATAAATAAATAAATAAGATATTATATTACTATAAGTGTATTAAATGAATAAAAGCTGTTTAATTTTAACTTTTTCGGATCAGCTTGGAAGAAGCCAGTGTAAATGCATATCAAAGGTTTGGTTTGGATATCTGATCTGATCTGATATGACAGATCTGTCGTATCTGATCTGTCGTTGGTTTGGATATCTGATCCACGCCTCTAGTTTCACAAGTAGAACCAATGACAGAAAAATCTACCATGTAAACCTACTATTTTACTCATGTAGGCCTCGGTAATCCTCAAAAATAAGTAAATAAAAATTTATATACTTGTGGGGTTTGGGGAAGAATTGAACTACATTTAGGCTTATTGTATATGATTTTATATTACATTATACAAAAAGCGATTTTTATGACTTAAACTTATATAATCTTTAGACTATACGTTGATAATTCTACTGTCATATTTGTAGCCTCCAGAGTCAAGACCCCAGCTAAAAAAAAAACCTTCCCGTTATGTGAAGCCTTTTAATTCATAAAACTAAAGGTCTCTGGGCAAAATGTTGAACTATATTACTTCTGTCTGTTGGAGAACTCGGCGGCTCAGCAGAAGGGCACTTCAGAGTAGAAACAATCAATTAGTTCGTCCTTTTTGTGTTTGAATTTTTTGTTGCTTTGCAATCAGGTAGATGGCTAGCAGCTGTCTTTTTGTCAAGCCTGCGGTTGATTTAATCTGCCTTTTTTCGCCTATTTGGTTGATTAAAGCATACGCCATGATAGTTTTTTTGGGGTGAAAGTGAAGCATCTGAGAACTTTCCCATTATTAGCTTGTATTCTATACTTGTTTATGCTGACGGATGTACATGCGAGAATCCTACCTGCATATTTCTTAGGGGCATTTCATCGAACACGTAGCACGCATGATTGGCTGAGCTTGATTTAGTCTTTATGTATGCCTTTTGCTTTTTGTGATTATATTCCCCGTGACCCACGTTAAGAGCATTATCCTGCTAGGTTGCACTCATGAATGGTTCTGTCTTATATGAAGACAGAAATTTCCACGTCTTTAGATTTGCGAAAAATGTTCTCTGAAAATGTCACTTCTGGGCACTCCACCACTTACTCGGCCTTATCATGCCCACACACGGAAGGTAATCAAAATGAAGCAAACGTGTCCGTAATTGCAATAGTATCATAGGATTGCATTGCAATTTGATTTAGTACCATGTGATCAGACTAGACAAAATTTCATAGAGTTACTTAGCAATATGATTTAAGTACCAAATGAACGGACTAGACGAAATCCTTGTACATCTTCTATTTTTTGAGAAAAAAGAATATAGTCAACAGTAGTTCAAAATCTATTTATACCCTCTTTGAGGTTCTCTTAAGGCAATGATATCCCAAGGATGAATCTGTTTGGCACATGTGAGATGGACACATTCTGGGATTCAATAGAAACTCGCACATAACTGGCGCAGTAGAAATAAATCTGAATCCTTTGTCAATCGTCAAAGGTACAAATTTGAGATAAATCTAAAAAACCTTTCTAAATTAAGAAAAAGTTACGGGACAATTTTGGAACACATTCACAAAAAAATAGTGATCAATTATAAATATAACCCCCTCTGAGAGTACTTCACTAAAATTTGTGTGAATAATGGTTGAATATAACACTTTTAACACACCTTACGACTTATAAGAGAAAAATACAATGAAAACAAAAGCAACAGATCGATAATACGCTCTAAAATCAAAAGTACAATAATATATCCGAACTTGATGAAAAATGAAATTCAAATCGGACCTTAATTGGATATCAAAAATATTTCTCATCTTTTTTTTTTCCATTCTCTCTCTTCGTGCAGCGCTCTTGTTTGAAATATGTTCTCAAATCTACCCTAAAAATTGCATCAAAATATTTTATAGTGCAAAAACACCCATCAGGTGCGTATTAAGTGCGACCCCTTTGTCCAAACTATGGACGTGTGCTCTTCGGGAGCGCATTAGGCATGCCTCTATTCTTCCCCAAATGCACATAGGCACCAATCATCTGCCTATTAGGCACAGATGTTTCCGATTCGTTAGAAATAACTTTTGCCCAAACGAACATTGCATGAATTTCACGTGAACCTTCATGGCTTACACTTTTGGCCTAAATCTGTGAACCAGATAAGGGTTTCATGAATTACGTTGCTCGAGCGACCTTTGTACAAGTATCGCGCGATCTTTGTTTGATAACTTTGCTTGAGTATGTTGCGTGCGAACAACGTGCGTTTTCAAATGACTTGTCTATTATGTATAAGACTCATAAGAAAGTGACCCAGAACTCAACAAAGTCATCCCAAAAGTAGAATTGACCTCAATGGCAGAAAATTTTGATCCATATCGACTTTTCCTGTCCGCTTTTCCAGGAAGGAATTTCAAAGTTTAAGCTTTCTTCTTTTCCTTGTTACTCCGGTGCATACAAAATTAGAGAGCTGTCGATTGCACCACGTGTTAGGATGCTTTGCAACTCATTTCTAAGCATCCAATATCATAAAAAGGTTTCAAACTTGTGGGGCTTGAATTCTCAAAAAGGAGTACAAAATATTTTGAAATGGTTTGAAGTGGACTTCTGCCACACCCACCAACATCATGTCTGCTTTGCCTTGTTTATCATTATCATTTATTTGTCTTACTTTCCTGGTGAAGTATCAGCCACTCACTTTATATAAAGGGTGGTCCAATATACGAGATTTTTTACATTATAGGTTTTAGAGATGATTAAATATATATAGGCTTATTGTTACATTATGATGCAGGGAAGGAGAAAGTAGGGGAGGGGAAGGAGAAGAAACTGAAAGGAGGGGAAGAAATAGGAGGAGGACTAGAGAGAAGAGAAATAGAGAGATCAATAGAGAGAGAAGGAATCAGAGAGAAGAAAATGGGGTTACTCAGATCGTGGGCTTCTATGAAAGCAGAAAATTAAGATACTATCTCTCACGGTCTCTCTAACTTTCTTGAGGAAGGCATCTTGCATGGAGTGAAGCTTAAATTATATAATAGCTACGAGGAACGCAGTGCTAACTTTCCCTTCCCCAGAAAATAAGGTGCCAGCTGGCACAGTGACGTGCCCCGTGGCAATCACGTATGACGTGGCAAACACATTTCCAAATAAATAAATAGAGCTCGGGGAAGTAGTGCGTTGTGCTCTCTCCATCGTTACTTCGTCTTCTTCCTCGCACCACTCTGCTACTGCGCTCTCTGTACGGCAAATTTTCTTTCATTTTCCACTTTTCTCCCTGCAAGTTTCACAGAAGAATATGTCAGTGTTTGGGGACGGGAATAATAGTAAGCCTCCCAGCTGTAACAATGGCGAGGTATCATCCGACCGCGCAGAACGATCCAGAGATTTCTCTCGAGATTCTCATCGCAATCGCTTGCCATCTCTCACGCCGTCTTTCTTTCCCGTGACTCTCAAGGTAAAAATCGCCGTTGTTAAAGGTGCGACTGTCACTGTACGATCATAACCGTTGATATCAGCCATTCGTTACGCAGATTTATCTGCTCTGGATGGGATCAAACAATCACGACATCTAAGCATTTTTCAAACCAGAAGAAAAGAAATACACGGAAAATCGACCTTTTTATTTTTATTTTTTAAATTAATTGTGTTTTTTGGCTTGCTGCAGTTTGTGGACATATGCTACAGAGTAAAGCTAGAGAGCAAGAGCAGAGGCAATATCAGGCAGAGGATATGTGGTGGTTCTAGATCATCGGATGATATAACGACAGCTACGATTGAGGAGAAGACGATCGTTAGTGGGATAACGGGAATGGCATGCCCGGGAGAAATTTTAGCCGTCTTAGGTCCGTCCGGGAGCGGGAAATCAACGCTCCTCAATACGCTCGCAGGAAGGCTACATGGACACTCCCTCACCGGATCAATTCTCGCTAACAACAGAAAACTCACAAAATCGGTGCTCAAGCGAACCGGTTTCGTGACGCAAGATGACGTCCTCTACCCGCACCTCACCGTCCGCGAGACGCTCATCTTCTGCGCGCTCCTCCGGCTCCCGAATTCCCTCTCGAGGGGTGAGAAAATCGCCGCGGCGGAATCGGTGATTGCGGAGCTAGGGCTGTCAAAGTGCGCGGGCACGATGATCGGGAACACCTTCATTCGCGGGATCTCAGGGGGTGAGAGAAAGAGGGTGAGCATCGCGCAAGAAATGCTGCTGAATCCGAGTTTGCTGATCCTGGACGAGCCGACGTCGGGATTGGATTCGACTGCTGCGTTTCGACTGATGTCGATGCTGGCGGGGCTGGCGATGAAGGCGAAGACCGTCGTAACTTCCGTACATCAGCCGTCGAGCCGAGTTTTCCAGATGTTTGACTCAGTGCTGTTGCTGAGTGAGGGGCGCCCATTGTACTTCGGGAAGGGGAGCGATGCGATGCACTACTTTGAGACCGTCGGGTTCTCGCCGTCTTTCCCCATGAACCCCGCCGATTTTCTCCTCGATCTCGCTAATGGTACGTGTTTCCATCATCTCTCTATCATCTCATCTTCCTTAACAAAATTCATAATTTACTGTTCATCTTCATGATCGCCGATTCTGTTTTGATATGTATTAATCGATTTTTCTCAAATACTAAGGCTTCGTCTTGCTCTGCAAAATTAATTATTCTTTAAATTTTCAAGATCTCTTTAAAAATCTTAACATATATTAATTTTTTTAAAGAAATTAAATTCTAAAAAAATGTGGTTGAAAACTTTTGAAAAGACTGCTCGAGCCTTTAAAAGCTGAGATTTTGACTGACTTTGAATCTTAATTGACTACGTGCACATATAAAACATAAACTAAATAACAGCATAGATAGATAATTTAGCGTTGCTTCTGTTCTGTTTTTCTAAATATAGCAATGTCGTGGGGACGTAATTNCATGTTGAGGGGTAATATGATGTAGGAAAGGTGGAAAAGTAGGGGAGGGGAAGGAGAAGAAATTGAGAGGAGGGAAAGAAACAGAAGGAGGGCCAGAGGGAAGAGAAATAGAGATACCAACGAAGAGAGAAGGAACTAGAGAGAAGAGAAGTAGAGAAATCGGGAGAGAGGGAGAAGGAAATCACAATCACTCAATATTTTATTCAACTCATTAATTATCCTTCGAATAATAGAGTTTAGGATTCTTATATAGAATTGTTGGGTTTTGGCCACTCCTTTGTGGGTGTCACAATAAACGGAAAGTCATCGGAAGGTCGCACGAGTTTCGTGCGAGGATTGAAGCACACGTTTGACGACGGCTTAAAGCGCAAATTCTAGATTGATGGCGCTCAAGCCGCACTTGATCTGCACTCGAGTGCTAATTTCAGATTGATGGCCAAGACACCACACTCGAGGTTCGCTCGAATGGAGCTCGAGTATCGATTCTAGTGGTGCTCGTGCTCGAGTCATGCCTGGTGAGCGCTCGAGTGTGGTTAGCAGTATAAAGTGTGTTGAACGTGTTTTAGGGTTTAATTCTGAAATTATTCTCATACAAGGAGCGCAGCACCAAGAGAGAGGAGAGAAGAGGAGAGAAGAAGAGAGAAGAGGAAGAGGTTCGGCATTCAGTTGATATCTGATTTGAGTTACGTTCTTCACTAAAGTTAGGTATGTCGTTCTAGAGGTGATTTTTAGAAGCGTATTTTTATTTGATTATTCTTATTTCTCATTATATTTCTCTTGTGGATTGTTGGGTGTGTTGAGGATGTTATATTCAACCATTTTTCACTTGAGATTGTAGTAAAGAGATTTCGAAAAGGATTTTTGTAACCGGCACTTTTATAATAAATTGTTTTTGAGTTTATCCCGTAATTTTTTCCTTGGTTGAAAAGGGTTTTCCACTTTAAAAATATTATATATTGTTATATTTCTTGTATTCACTAGTTTAGTGACTAACGTGTGACAGGGGGTTTGGGTAAGTTTCCCGCACCAGATTGTGCATATCCGGTCAAATCCTATCAAGAAAAATTTTAATTTTAGGATAATTTGAAAACAAATATAATCGCCTAATTAAATATAACATAATTTTTTAAAATAAAAATAAAGTCTTTCAAATAAAATAAAATAAAATCTTTTACAATCAAATAGAATTAAATCTCTTCTAATATAAAATATTTTGATTTGGAATATTTTCAATGTCCGCATCACATTACTTAGAGGAACCTTATGCAAGTTAGATTACATCTACTCAACCAGTGCCATCTTTAATATATTGATCAATGTCTTTTATGTAGGATATTAGGATTTCAACTTTGTTCTGTGGGCCATTCGTGTGGTGTGCTTTCCCATATAGGACAAGTTCCAATATCGATCTTTATCGAGATTTCTTTCTCCCACTATGGTCATGTGGTAGTTTCCTGAACTTTTCCTTCTAGGCAGCAATTATATTGTTCCTACTTCTAATTATGCAATGGACTAATCCCAAATCCTAGTTTAGATATTATTTCCTTCAATTGCGTATCAAACTCGAGTTTGTCCACAGCCAAGCTATGAAGACATTGCATGGTGAATGATTTCTTTGTTGAACGCTTTACTCCAATGGTTTAAAGCTTGTTTGGAATGAAAGGAGCTTAACAGAGCTGCTGTAGAATTGAAAAAAACTAACGTTTTCCTCAAATATTGAATTTCATTACTTTGTAGATTCCTTTATTTCAAAAAATGAATATGAATAAAAAGTCGAAAAGATGCTTATCATGTTTGCAACCGTCTCGAAGAGCAAAACCATACGGAACCACGATATTTTATGTGTTCCAATGTCAGAAGTTCAATGCCTACTAGCTTTCGGCTTACAGAAGTGGCATTGCTTCGTTTGTGTAGAAAGTCATTACATACATGGCCTGACTTAATGTTCCTATCACGTCTTCAATCATACTGTACTGATTTGCTATCAAAAATCAAGTCGTGATCACCAACTGTTCTTAGTTCATAAATTTTGTTAGTGTTTGATGCTACACATTTCAACTTGCTTAAGGGTAAGTGATTTGAGGGAGAAAAACTGCCAGATGCACATTTATCTTCTCTTAAGAAGAGTTATTTTCTAAAATCAAGAAACCAGTTTGCATATCTGTTTAGATATTTGACAGCTGGAGCGAATCAATGCTGATGACAGTTCTGAATGCAGGTGTTTGCCATCTCGATGGTGGAAGTGAAAAAGAAACGCCGAACATGAAGCAAACTCTCTTTTTCTCCTACAACAGCATCTTGGCTCCAAAGCTAAAAGCTGCCTGCTTAGACAACACCACCACCACTACTGACCCAAAAGAGATGGTAGTCATAGGAAGCCAAAACCAAAAAACCCAAATAAAAACCAGCATTTCCTGTTGGTTTAATCATTTCACCATCCTCCTTCAAAGAAGCCTCAAAGAAAGAAGGCATGAATCCTTCAATTTCCTCAGAGTTCTTCAAGTCATATCAGCAGCATTACTATCCAGTGCTATATGGTGGCACTCCGATTTCCAAGACATCCAGGACCGTCTTGGCCTTCTCTTCTTCATCGCCATCTTTTGGGGTGTCTTCCCTTCTTTCAACGCAGTCTTTGCCTTCCCTCAAGACCGAGCAGTCTTCTTGAAAGAGCGCGCTTCGGGCATTTACCCACTATCTCCTTACTTCATGGCCCGAATAGTCGGAGATCTGCCCATGGAACTCGTCCTTCCTACAGTCTTCCTTACCATAACTTACTGGATGACGGGCCTAAAGCCTGACCCATATGCCTTCCTTCTAACACTACTTGTGGTGCTTGGATACGTGCTCGTGGCTCAGGGGCTTGGCCTTGCCCTTGGGGCAATCATAATGGATGCCAAAAGAGCCTCGACCGTTGTTACCATAACTATGCTTGCGTTCGTGCTAACGGGTGGATTTTACGTGCATAAGATGCCCGGTTGTTTGGCTTGGATTAAGTATACTTCCATCACGTATTATTGCTACCGGCTTCTGATCTATATGCAATATGGCGAGGGGAAGGGAATTTCGTCTGTGCTCGGGTGCTCTAACTATTGGAGTAAGAATACTGCTAGCTGCAGGTTCATTGAGGAAGACATCGGAGGGCAGGTTGGCATGATGACAAGCATTGGCATCCTAGCTCTTATGTTCTTCGGTTATAGGTTGTTGGCTTATTTTGCATTGAGGAGGAATAAGCTCTGAAACAATTTCTATGTTAAGCTGTTCCATTTTTTGTTTTTGTCAAATAAGCTTCCCATTGAAAGATTGTCTAGAGCACGAGTGCTAGATTTTGCCCTGTTAAGTGACAGGGAAATTGAACTGAAAGCTGACGGCGGTTGCCGTGATTTAAGTGTAGAGGATGAAGAGAGCTACTTCTTCATTGTAATTGAATCTGTTCACTACAACAAGCTAATGATAACCAATTTTATTGAAAATTGCGTCAATCTCTGTGTCTTGAGTTGCAAACATTTTGATAGAAAATACTATTTCCGTGAACTGATCTGTTCCTCTTCAATGTCATTGATGATGCATAAGTGACCAGTGAGCCCAACTAAACGTGAATTTTAATATTACTCAACTCTATTGCTCTTCTCGGAGCTATTATGCATCCATTGTGTTGGGACTTTTTATGTTGAAAATTTTCGTGGCAAATGTATTGTAAGTCATATCTTTAGCAAAATTGGGTCTTGTCCAAGTTGGTTTGACATTGACCCAACTATCATACTGTCAGAATTTCTGTGTGTAAAGTTTGAATTCATGGATTTGAGGAATTTCGAATAATAAATTTATCAGTAGGAGGCCACTAAGGGGGAGCATGTTAAGATGTCAAGTGCATCTTTATCGCCTGAAATATAGCTTAACTTTTTAATATAATTGTCTAATATTGGCTTGAAAAGTCCAAAAAATTTTACTCTTAAACTATCATTTAATATTTTATTATAGCTGCGATTATCCCTTTCTAGGCACCTGCCTTTGAAAATTGGTCTAAATCTCTGATGCTTTTCTCACATAGAAAATAACCAAATGAAGATGATAACAATCTGATACACGAAACTTCAATATTGTGATTTTGAGGTTCAAAAGGAGTCAGGTATACATAGTTTTCCTCATGCATTGCAATGAGACTGGACTGCTTCCATAATTTAAACTCATAATATTTAAACTACCATCCATTAACCCTATTATTTCTCAAAAATCAGAAAAAGCATTTTCAGAAAACAAGATTTTTTTTTTATTTTTATCTTTTTTTATTGCTGAGTACATTTCAGATGATAAGGTGCTGCTGCAGCTGTTAGAAACCTCCCTGAACTCTCTGACAAATGCATTTCTTCTGTGAAAAGAATCAGCAGAGCAGTTTGCCATCCATCCTTGCTGGTTCTGCATCCAGCCATTCCTGATCTCTGTCATATCCATTCTCTCTGGCTTCCCATCAAACAATTGCAGTTTCTTTATTATGTGATCCCCCCTCCCAACTTATTTTATTTTTGTAAACTATAAAATAATCTCAATTTATTCGATAGGCTAAACTCTGGATAAATATTATTCATATAGCAAATTTAGACATATATCTATGGAAATTAAATTGGCAACTATGAACTCAACTATTATCCTTAAGTTTTGGTTGCCAATTATGCTAACTTGCACTAATCAGCACAGCTTAACTTGGAGCTATTCGACTTTATCTTTATTAAGTATAACCCAAATTTGTTTTATATAGTTGCCCCGTTTGATTACCCGATTCGAGCATAGGTCCGCTAGGAGCTCATCGAACTGAACTCCTAGAGTGAGGCCTGTGCTCGATATGGTTCATTTCAGTACCCTTTCTATCGGTATGGTTTACCACATATCGGTGATCGGTCTCTTTCAAGCTAGGTTTGGTATGGGTATCTCAGTCTGCTTTCTCTGTCATCGGTAGTTTTGTATAGCTAGTCGGTGTGAATATTCGATCCGAAAAGTTTGCGGTGTAACTTGATTGAAAATTCGATTAAACATTGGTATTAGAGTCTTATATTTTTTTGACCAATTATTTTTTCAATATATATCTCCTTTCGGCTTAAACTTTTCAGTAAATGTTTAAAATATAAAAGTATAGTCATATCTTATAAGTCTATTTCTAAAT
>JAODPA010067087.1:0-10693 GCA_025585075.1 Nepenthes mirabilis
AAATATTAATTTTAGGTATGTAATTCAATTTTAATTAAGGTTATGAAAAACTTATATCTCTAGCACCAACACTGATGGTTACGTCAATACACGGATCATACTAGAACCCAATCTATAAAACGAAGAGAAGCCTAAATAGCGACGACCCAATAGAAGACCCTCTAGGCCCAAAATCCATAGGATGCAGTGGTTGACCCATACGGTGTGACTCGTAACCATTCAATATTAAATGAGTATTAGTGGATAATCAATGGGCTATTAGTGGCAATTACTGTACCAAATCAGTAGTCAAAAATCATAATAATCTAACAAATTAATGTAGGCGGCAGTTACATAAGTAACGCCCCATAATTGCAGGTAGAAGTATAATGCTCAAGGCATTACCAAACTGGCACCCCACACTATAAATATAACCACTCCTCTATAGGAAAAGGGGACCAAATCAGAAGAATATTTGGACAAGAAAAAATCACTCTACCACTCGAGTACATCACTTCCAAAGCCACTCTACTGCTCAAGTATATCTCTTCCAAAGTTACTCTCCCAACGAGTGCAACATCGCAAAGATGGTCATTCCTTCGAATACACCCATCAGAGTCTAATCTTCTATAAAACAATCAATCCCCATACACATTTGCATCCACGCATTTTCTCCTCCTATCTTTATCAACCATTTTAAAAGATTATTGATTTGAATGTCGGAGAATATATCAGGGAGCAAGTCTCGTATTTCTCTTACCTCTTATTCGTTTGTTGTAATGTGTAGAATCCAAATTCAGAGTAATAAATACCGGATCCTTTTCTACTTGGATACTCCTATAAAGCGGCTCCCTAATTCGTTTAATAATATGAATTTTGTAATGTATTATTGGCACCGTTTTTGATAAACGATGAAAAGTTTGACCACTCAACCGAATATACCAAAAATGGTGAACACCAGGGTTCAAGCGAGTGCACCAGTGAGAGACGTCATCTCCCACGACAATCCGACTGTAAGTAGTCATGGGGATGATCGTTCGACCTCCAACATCGAGACACTAGCTGCCCAAGTGAATATGCTATCAAAACTACTCCAGACTATATGCACCCATATAAAGCTACAACCATTGGGGGCTCCTTTCTCTAACTCCTAGACTTCGAAATCAAAAAAGAGAATTCAAAGGAAGAGACAGCTCACCAAGGATACGACCCAGCAACTTACCGACCTCGAGGCTCGAGAAGCCATGAGCAACAGGTCCCAAATGGGACTAGATGGCCGATTAAGTCTTAAGGCTCAAGAAGAAAGCCTAGAGGGTAGAATCCATGCTGCTCTTGAAACGATTGGAGCCCATCAGCTCAAGAAGAGGCCTCATGCAATACCCTGCTAAGGAAGGCCTATAGCCACCTGATCCAACACATCTTTTCGAACCACTCAAAATTGAGGACCTTCATCAATGTTAAGAAGATTGTGTCCACATCTCGAGTAAATGAGAGGATTTGGAAGATCAAGTAGCAACTGTCCAGAGAAAGTACTAACAAATACTTTGCTGACCTAGAAAGGTTACAATTCACGAGAGAGATTCAGTTGTAGTAACTACCTCGCAAGTTCAAGATGCCGACCTTAAATGCCTATGACGGAAGCTCTAATCCGATGGACTATTTGGATTACTTTCGCACTCTATTGGAATTCCAGGGCCTCGACAATGTGGGCATGTGTCTATACTTCCCTCTAACCCTCAAGGGAGACACTCAAATTTGATTCTACCAGCTATAGTCAAATTTGATTAGAACATTCCAAGACATAACCAACAACTTCTTGTTGCAATTCGCCTCTAACCAAACGGAAGAAAAGCAATTTTAACACCTTGTCCGCTTCTAGTAAGGACCAAATGAAAGTTTGAAATACTTCCTAGCCTGATTCATCGCAGAGGCCCATATGCCAACTGACGTGGTGAAGCTGAACTCCTTTATGGCGACCGTATAGTTAGGTGACTTTGTTAAGCACTTGGTCTAGTAAGGTCTAAGACTTTTCTCGAGACAGAGACCATCACTCATATGTATATAGCCTTAAGAAAGCCAATGAAGTGAAGAGACCAAAACATATAGACCACCATTTGGGATCAACGAGTGGGAAAAAGATAAATGGAGACAGTTCCACCACCCGAGATCTCAGAGAGCAACTGAGGGTAAAACTAGGTGCCCACAGAGAGTTCAGGCCCCTAAACCTAACTCCATTAAATGACACTCAAATGAATATCCTTATGCAAATCCAAGATAAGAAATTTTTGAAGTGGTCCAAGTAACCCAAGAACCTGGTAGAAGGTGATCAATCTAAGTATTATTTCTACCATCGATTTTCGAGTTATAGTATCGAAGGCTGCAAAATGCTACATAAGGAGATTAAGACCGTCATACGGAAAGGGTACCTCAACAAGTTCCTGAGAGACCCAGGGCAAACCTTCGTGACAACAGATGATAACAAGCTAGGCCAACAAGAGTAATCATGCAATCGGATTACACGCGGAGTAATTAATATGGTGTCCATGAAACCACCGAGGAACAATGTTCCGAACCAACAAAAGAGGACTTCTAATAGCAAGAAAAAGATGATATGAATTAGGAATGATGTCTTTAATTTTAGCGACGATAATATAACCCATACAATAACTCCTCATTCTGAACCTCTTATTATATCAGTACTTGTCTTGGACAGTATGCCCAACTACCAATTAAGACGAGTTTTTATTAATAATAGAAGTTTAAGAAATTTTTTATATCTTGATACCTATTTTAAACTTAAATTAAAAAATGATTAGATGAGACCAGCCGAGGGACCTCTATATGGACTCGATAAGGAACCCGTTTAGGTCCAAGAAACCATTCAAGTAGAGATCATACTAGGGACGTATCCAAAGACAGCATCTCACATGCTCACATTCCTAATAGTAGACATGCCCTTGGTCTACAATATCATTCTGGGATGACCCTACTTAATCGCATTCGGAGCATTGACATTGATCCCATACATCATGATGAAGTTCATGATAGTATACAGTGTCAGAAAGTTCCTGGGCAACCAAGTCACTGACTGAATATGCTACTTATTTCAAGTCAACCAAATAATTCTAAATTAGCCTATAGATGACTTTGTTCTTTGAGATAAAGCCGCACTACAGCAAAGGTAGTCCAGTGAATCAACTCATTAGATTCCCTTAAATTCCAGCAAGGCAGAGAAGTGTGCACAAATTGGAAGCTCACTATTGGGTTACCTATGTGAACAATTGATGTATTTTCTCTGGTGAAACTCCGATATATTTCCATGGATTTCTACTGATATGCCTTGGATGTCGACTGGAGTAATAGACCACAAATTAAACCTCAATCCTAATCATAAACCCATTAAGTAGAAGTGCAAAAATCATTCCATCGAGAAGTTGATCGCTATGACAAAGGAAGTCAAGAAGCTAATCGACGTAGACGTTATAAGGAAAGTTCAATAACCGAATTAGCTGTCAAATATTGTGCTAGTCAAAAAGAGCAATGGAAAATAGCGAATATGTATTGACTTTACCGATATGAATAAAGTATGTCTAAAAGATAACTTGTTGTTATTAAGAATTGATTTATTGGTAGACTCAACATTTGGGCACGAGCTATTGAACTTTATGGATACTTATTCAAGCTACAACTAGATCCAAATGAGCTCTAATGACTAAGAATACGCCTCATTCATAGCAGACCAATGGACGTATTGCTATAAAATCATATCCTTTAATCTGAAAAATATAGGAGCCACCTACTAATAGCTTGTAAACAAAATATTCAAGGTACAGATCAATCGAAATATTGAGATATATATAGGCGATATACTCATCAAAAGCATAGTGGTCGATGACCATATCTACAACCTCAAGGAAGCTTTCGAGATGCTCCAAACACACCAAATAAAGTTAAATCCAATGAAGTGTGTATTCAGAGTAGTTTTTGGTAAGTTACTTAGCTTTATCGTCCCTCATTAGGAAATCAAAGCAAATCCTGAGAAAATAAATGCCATCATGAAAATGAACACACCTCAATCAATGAAAGACGTTCAGGGACTCACTGGGAGATTCACAACACTCTCCTGGTTCCTAGAAAAATCAGCAAAGAAATATCTCCTCTTCTTCAAGGCCTTGAAAGGAGTAAAGGCAAGCAGTTTTCAATGGACTGCCGACTGCCAGCCAGCCTTCTAAGAACTGAAAGACTATCTTGCCAATCCACCTCTCCTGACGTCTCCAAAAGTAGGCAATGAGTTGTTTCTCTACCTCACAATATCAAATACAGCGCTGAGCTTAATCCTAATCAGGCAAGAGTTCAAGATACAACGACTGGTCTATTATATCTATGAGATCCTAATAGACATTGAGAATTATTACTCGCATGCCAAAAGCATCACTCTAGCACTAGTCTACTTTGCCAAGAAGTTGCGACCATACTTTTAGGTCCACAAGATCATCATCCTAATAGACTAGCCATTAAAAGGGATTTTGTAGAAACCAAACATGTCCAGATGATTGGTCAAATGAACCATCAAATTAAATAAGTTTGACATGGAATTTTAACCACAATTGACCATAAAAGGTGAGGCCATGACAAATTTTATAGTCAAAACGATGACCCTGATTTCTAGTGTCGTTAATTCAAATGAAGACACCCTGCCAACAACAAGAAGCTCCCATCTGGATCTTGCATATAAATGGATCATCAACCCAATCCAGAAGTGGAGAAAGTGTGATTTTGAGGATTCTCGACAGGTCAAAAATGAAATACTTGATGACCCTCGAATTCCCAACCACCAACAATATCACCAATTACAAAGCCTTACTGGTTGGGCTCACGCTAGCAATGGAATGCTCGGCAAGAGCCTGACCATCTATAGCAACTCAAAACTAATTGTCAACCAAGTTACTAAAAATTTGATATGTCTAGTCCATAGCTCACAAGGTATCTTGTTAGAGCGAAGGGTCTGATCGAGGCATTCGACAGATTGGAGATACTCCACATCTCAAGGGAAGAAAATTAGAAGGCGGATCAATTGGCAAGGTAGTAGCAACCGAAAATCCCGAGCAGTATGCTTGAGATATGCAAGAAGTTCTTACGACACCAAGCATAAAAGTTTTGGGGCAAGAGATGTTTCAGGTCACAAACGACGAGAACTGGATGACTCATTATAAAAGATACCTCATCGAAGACCTTTTATTAGAAAGCCTGAATGATGCCAAGTGTATAAAAACGATAGAACATTGATACACCATCATAGATGGGAGACTATACCAATAAGGTTATTCAGTCCCCTACATACAGTGTCTTACGTTAGAAGAGGCTGACTATGCGCTAAGCAAGGTACATATCAAAATCTATAGATCACACATTGACGGCAACAACCTGGCATTCAAGGTCATGCAGAAGGATTACTAGTAGCCAACGATAAAGAGAGATGCAGTGGAATTTGTGAAGAAAAGTGAAAATTGTCAAATCTACTGCAACATTTCTCATCAGTCATATATGAAACTATAAACCCTATAATCACCATGGCCATTCGCACAGTGGGGGTTTAACATATTAGGCCCATTATTGATCGCATCCGGGCAAAATAAATTGCTCATAGTCAGTATCAACTACTTTACGAAATTGGTAGAAGCCTCCCTACTAGTACAAATAACTGAGTAGAACGCCACAAAGTTTATTTGGCAAAATATAACATGCAAATTTGGGATTCTTGAAGACATAATCATCGACAAAATATTCACCAAATGCTGTGCAATTTTAGAAATTCAACTGGTTCACACTTTCGTCACCTATCCAGAAGCGAATGGGGCAAGTAGAATTAATGAACTAAACCTTACTACACTAGTTAAGGATGAAGCTAGAAGATGCAAGGAGCTCTTAGGCGGATGAACTATCCTCCATGCTATGGTCCTATAGGACAACATCGAGAAACACCCTTCAATATATACTACAAGATTGAAGTGGTCATTCTGATAGAGATCGGTCTACCTAACCTTCGAGTCAAAAATTTTAACCTGCAAGGTAATTATACACAACTCAAAGGCATTTCAACTTGCTCAAAAAAGTTCAAGACCTAGCAAAGCCACGCACAGCAGCTTAACAATAATGGATCACTCGGTACTACAATAAGAAGGTAAAAACACGCTAATTCGAGGCAGGAGACTTAGTTTTACGGAATAAAGAGACAACATAAAAAATTACCGACCAGAATAAATTATCCCCGAATTGGGATATGCCATTCATTATCTCCACGATTCTCTGAAACGATGTATACAAGTTATGGAGTAGACATTCATTATCTCCACGATTCTCTGAAACGATGTATACAAGTTATGGAATAAACATTCATTATCTCCACAAAAAACTAGTCCCGAGGACATGGAGCGCCATCTACCTCAAAAATGTGTCATCAATAGATAGTCACCTAATACAAGTAAACTTTGCACGTGTCATGTAAATTGCCTATATGATGTAACATATTTTAATTGATAAAATAATCATTCATTTATTTCATTGCTCATGTTTATGTGAATGATTGTATGTAACTGTATAAATTTAATGACCTAGACTACGCATCAGTCGGGTAAAATTCTTCACCTACATACAGACCTATTAAAATATAGTCAAAACTTAGTCCTATAAACCGAGTGGCCCAAAGGCGATCGAACGTTAAACCTTGGTCCTATAAACTAAAAGACCAAAATGAGGTCGAGAATAATAGCTCGAGGGCTTGAAGACAAAAGTCCAATCCCTTCCAAAATGGTCAAAATAAATCAAAATCTCAAGAGGCTTTTCAACATGCGTATGATAACTTTTTTCAATAGGAAGGAGTACCATCAGTCAACAGCAGTTAATGGACTAGTACCCAATACAAAAATGCAATAACTCCCTCTAATAGGGATGAGTACTATTGGTTAAGTGCGAGCAACAGTCTAAACTCTGTCAAAACCCAGTAACTATGGCAATCAAACAAAGTTGGCCGCAAAGAGGCTTTCCTAGCACTGCAACGTCTTCTACATGAATGAGCACAACTAGACAAATACGTCTAACTAAACTTAGCAATAATAGTAATAAGGTTTACTCAGCAAACAAAACAAAGGTTGAGTAAAAAGACTCAACCTAAACTTAAAGACATCAGTGACAATGATCTAAATGATCTAACTAATTCATTAATGAATTAATATATATAACATGGAGTGTCCATCAGAGGATTATAAGACATTGCCTAATGCTTACAACTTGAACACAACGACTATCCTAAGACTTATAGCCTCCCATTGAACGTAACAAAGGTCACCCTCCTCTCTCCATGAAATAAACTAAATCTGATTGGTGAAAAGCTCTAACATTTCTCGGATCAAGGAAGCCAAGAGGAAAGTCGAAAGCAGCCAAAGACACAATCTATCTACAATGATGAATGTTGTCCAAGAACCTGTCATCCAGCACACAATCAACTTCTTCTAGACATAAACGAGTTCTCAGCTCCCCTTTGAGTTGAATGCAGTTACTTTGGAGATCGGAGTATTGCTACTCAACCTCCTGAAGCCTATCCTTGAGTGAAGTGATTCGATCTAGAGTCAGAGATCTTTCTTCTGAAAACTCTTAGGATCTTGCTTGGATAGCTCTCAGTCAAGGAAAGGGGCCCATTCTCAACTTTGTTGAGCCTCCGCAATAACAGTATCCATCCAAATCTCCATTTCTCTAAATACTACAAGATCATCATATGGTTCGGACAACCGAGAGATCTCATCATCTCGCTAATACAATGCCTCCACTTCTTTATCAATGAGGATAGATTAGATTGCAGTTATGCCCTAGAGAGTAGTGCGAGAGGCCATAGAAACACGAAGAGAAAAGAGAAAATTATGGTTGAGTGATTCAAAAAGTGAAGAAGTGTATGAACGGCTAAGGAACAAAGTTTAAATAGCCAAGACTTTGTCCTAAAAATAGTTTCATTCAAGGGTGCTAAAGAGGCGTGTCTCTATAATGCTCGAGACACATGCCTGCACCGGAGAGTGTTGCGGCACATCAGTTTCATTGAGTTAGTAATAATGGCCTGACGCTACACCTTCCTGCACAACCTACAGAAAACTAACGACTCTGACGCCTAGATTGATGAGTCTCTAGAGCAACACAGGTTATGATACCATGACACTACACTTTCCAAGATGACAGGCTGACGATACAAATTGTCAATGGTTCAAATTGTTAGATCGTCAGAAATTATACAATAATAAAAAATAGCATTTAAGCATTTTAACTATTTTTGGTATATAAAAATATCAGAGTTATACAATAAAGACAAATAATGGTCAAGAAGTTCCATTCATTAATTTTATTTACAAAATATAAGCTTACATTAGTGGAAGTATAACTCAAAAGAAAATAAATAATACATGGGGTAACAACCCGACTACTATAATCCAACCAACCTCAAGACGGATGAAAGCACAAGGAAAACTCATCCACTGGACATAGCAGCGTCAGTCAACGGACTATCATTTCAGTGGAAAGAGCAAAAAAGCCTTCCCAACAAGAATAGGTTGTAGTTCTCTTAAGAGTTGCACCCATTTTTAATAGGGAGGCAAAAAAAAATAGGGATCTCTCCCTAGCGACTGTGGAATGGTTCTCTCAAGGGATACCAAAGAGTAGAGTCCCCGAAACAAATGGGAAGAGGAACAACTTTCCCCCAATCAGAGTCTGAGATGCCTCCTCTTCAGAGCTACTATAGAGAGAATCACCCAACACTGGTGGGGAGAGATAAGAACCACCCCCTAAAACCTGGGAATTTGCAACAACGATGAAGGCTTGGTTTTGGGCCAGATGTAAAAAAGGGTAACCAATGTAAACTTGAGGCACATCCTCGGATCTCAACTTCAAACACTAAAGAAGAACTCCTTCTGATTCCAGCTTATGACTACGAACACTCCATACTGACACCGAATGGTCTCACTCCTTTGCAGGTGAGAGATGCTTCATGATTCAAAGCATAGAGGACCCCTCTATTTAAAGGCAGAAGGGAAGATCAACCAGTATTAAACCGAGAAGATTATATACCTCTACATTGATGGCAGAGAATCAAATCATATCCTACCAAATAGAATAGCAAATCTACAGAATATTTAGGAAAGGAATGTGCGTAAAGATCTGCAGCCAACGTCCCATTATAAACATATCGGAAATTAAAATTTCAAACCTTCCAATATGTGAGGCTAGTGAAGGGTACGGAAGTCCATGAGCCGGCCCAAAATCTAGTTTGCAGAAAGAAAAGAGGCCTAGATAGCGATGGCCTAACAAAAGGCCCTCTAGGCCCAAGAACTAGAAGATGCGATAGTTGATCCAAGCGGTGCAATCCATAACCGTTCAATATTAAATAGGTATTAATGGATAATTAATGGGCTGTTATCGGTAGTTACTGTACTAAATCAGTAGTTGAAAATTGTAATAGTCCAGCTGATTAATGCAGACAACGATTATATAAGTAACGTCCCTTATAACTACGGGCAAAAGTGTAACGCCTAGAGCACTGTCAAACCAGCACATCACACTATAAATACACCCACTCCTCTATAGGAAAAAAGGTCCCGATCAAAAGAATATTCAGACAAGAAAAACCCACCCTGCTACTCAAGTGCATATCTTCCAAAGCTACTCTCCCAACGAGTATAACATCTCAAAGTTGCTTACTCCTTCAAGCATATCTATCGGAACCTAATCTTCAGTAAAACAATCAATCCCCGTACACACTTGCATCTATGCATTTTCTCTTCCTATCTTTCTCAACCATTTGAAAAGATTACTAATTTAAACGTTAAAAAATATGTTAGGGAGCAAACTTTATATTTTTCTTATCTCTTATTCATTTATTGTAGTGTATAAGATCCATATTCAGAGTAATAAAGATCGGACCCACTTTCAATCGAACACTCGAATAAAAAAGCTCCCCAATTCGTTCAATAATCCGAATCTAGAGACGAATCAAATACCGATATCAATATATTTTAATAAATTAACTGACTTTAATACAACTGTGATTGATATTGATACTAGTGCCATTAGTTTAGAGTTACAACTGAAATACCCATTATATTTGGCATATCCTATTACTCTTTTAGTTTAGATAGGAGAAGATCATTGACCCAACTATAAGATTGTTTCCTTGTGAAGTGGGATTTATGACTCAATCCACATAAGCAATATTTCTATAATATAGAAATAAAAATGCAAATATTGACTCTCATTCAATCTTATTATATAAAAATTTCGTATACTGAGCCACATTTTTTTTAAAAATAATAAGAAAAAGAAATAATTCATGAGGCTGTACAGTGTACCTGAGAGTATGACCATCTCCTCTTGTGTTAGCCCTTTATTAGCAAATATTTGGGTGAGAAGATTGACGTCTGCAGTTGGAGGGGGCAAGTTAGTGAATGTATCTGTTGCAAGGGAAACTCTTCCATCCCTTCTTCCAGCTGGGACATCATAACCTAATCCTCCTGCCTGCGTAAGATGAAATCATTTCATTCATTAGAAACTTAGAATCCCAACACTCTGTTTAATTCAAATAATAATAACAATAAGATTTTAAATTTTATTAAACAAGATCAACTATATGCATATGAATTGATCAATCCATTAGATTAAGTTTAATACTTTTTTTAACAAT